>JAQBSW010003974.1:0-67500 GCA_029291075.1 Eudiplozoon nipponicum
CCAGTACTGAACAGACACCACATTACATGGGGAAATGGTATTGAAATGAACATTTATATAATTAAACAAACATTCGTTGCGCGGGTGGTGATAACAATTATTATAATCAAGGTTGCGATCTTGATATAAACACCTGACCCATTAATTACTTACATATGTCAGTATAAACTAAGAATTGTATAGTGTAGAAAAGGCAATTCATCCAGTAGACCGGTTTCGTCCTTATTGGGAACTCATCAAGTACTGGCCAGAATTTGCCGCGGACAGGATACGAACCTGGGCACGTTGGCTTCGGAATCTGGTGCACTAACTACTGAGCTATCCTGCCGCACACTACACTACACACAATTTTCAGTTATATACTAACTAATGCAACTTGGTTAGTCAATTTTTCCTTTAGGTGGAGCTCATATGGCATCCATTTAGACCCAAAGTTCCAACTAACCATGCCCAATCTGTCATTACTGAACAGACACCACATTACATGGGGAAATGGTATTGAAATGAACATTTATATAATTAAACGAACACTGGTTGCGCGGGCGGTGATAAAAAATACTATAATCAAGGTTGCGAACTTGATATAAACACCTGACCTATTAAGTACATAGATTTGTCAGTATAAACTAAAAATTGTATAGTGGAGAAAAGGTAAATCAATCACTTGACTGGTTTAGTCCGCATTGGGAATTCATCCCGAACTAGTCAGAATTTTATGTGGACCGGAAACAAACCTGGGCACGTCTGTTCCGATATCTGGTGCTCTAACTACTGAGCCACTCTGCCGCACACTACACACAATTTTCAATTATATACTAACTAACACAACTCGGTTAGTCTGTTCAGTAATGACAGGTTGGGTATACTTATTTGGAATTTTTGGGTCCAAATGGATGATATATTAGCTCCACCTGAAGGAAAAATACTAACCGAGTAACATTGGTTAGTATATCATTGTGTGTATGGCAGGATGGCTCAGTGGTTAGAGCACCAGATTCCGAAAGAGACGTGCCCAAGTTCGACACCTGTACGCGGAAAATACTGGCCAGTACGTGATGAGTAACCCTATAAGGATGAAAACGGTCTATTGGATGAATTGCCTTTTCTACTCTAAACAATTCTTAGTTTATACCGACTAACGCATGTACTTATTGGGTTATGTGTTTATATAAAGTTCGCCACCTTGATTACAGTAAATGTTATCAACTCCTTCTCAACCAATGTTTGTTTAATAATATGACTGTTCATTTCAATAACACATCCCCATATAGTGTGCTGTTTGTTCAGAAATGACAGATTAAAAATGGTTAGTTGGAACTTTTGGGTCAAATGGATCACATATTAGCTCCACCTAAAATACTAACCAAGCTGCATTATTAGTATATGATTGAAAATTTTGTGTAGTGCACGGCAAGGTGGCTCAGTGGTTAGAGCACCAGATGCCGAAGCAGACGTGCCCAGGTTCGATCACTGTCCGCGGCAAATTCTTGCCAGTACATGATGAGTTCCCAATAAGGACGAAACCGGTCTACTGGATGAATTGCTTTTTCTAAACTACACAATTCTTAGTTTATAATGACAAATGTATGTACTTAATGGGTCAGGTGTTTATATCAAGTTCGATTATTGTCAATGTTATCACCGCCGCTTAAAATCAATATCCGTTTAATTTTATAAATACTCAGGTATATTGGTCTTTTTTGCTATAATGACAAACCTGGGAGTGCCTATGTGGAACGTGATGTCCAAAGATATGCTATATTGGCTTTTCGTAAACGAAAGGATAACTTAAAGTACATAAGTTAGTAAATAATTGAAAATATTTTGTAGCGCGCTGCAGAGTTGCTCATTGATTAGAGCCACAGACTCGGAAACTGACATTCCCATTTTCTAGTCCAGTCCAAGTCAAATTCTGTGTGGTTCTTGAAGAGTTGTCAATTAGGACGAAACGGGTCTACTAGATCGATTGTGTTGTCTAACTTATCCAATGGTTAGTTTATTCTGACAGATTTATGTGGTGGGATTGGGGTTTGTATCAATATCGCAACCTTGATTTAAATAATTTAATAGATGTATATTTGGTTTACGAATATGTTTTGCATCGGCCTCATTATTAGCTATTGTTTTTATTAATATTTTGGAATATTTGAATGTACATAATTTGCATAACTTTGGAAGTCACACAAAATGTATTGATGATACATTTATAATTTAAAAGACCATTGCCAATTGTTTGATTGTCAGGGGAAATTCAACTGCATGCATATTAATGCAAATTTGACAGTAGAATAAGAAGCCTTCATAACATATAAATTTTTAATGGTTCAGAATGAATATTTTGTGTGTCGAGGATTCGATTAATTACTTGCTTATCAGTTTGCAAAACAATGATTAGGCAATTTACATGGTTTATTATTATTTTATAAAATTATGATAAATGGTGGACTGATGTTGGCTGTCGGTAATGGTCACAGTAATATCTCAAACGTACAAAAAATACTGCAAATCATACTGTGATAGGTAAAACGCAGATCGAGTAATTTTGATATCTCCAGATTGGTATTTTTTCATTCGTTTAATCTTCATATATATCTTTCTAATTTTTAGAAAAATGGGATTTGAAAGGGAAAAACAGCTGCACATACGGAGACAGAATGTTCGAACCAATATGAGCATTCAACACTGCAATCCGCACCTACGCTGTTACCATGTGTAGAAAACAAATTTGCCGAACAAGGGGAAACAAAGGTCTACAGGCGGGAAGATAACGTTCGTGCACATAACAGCCAACAATGCGAAAAGATGGTTAACTCTCAAGCCATCAATACAAGAATGACCAGATCTCAGGCATCACTTTGCAATACAGCAAGAAAAACCTTTACATGCAAACAGGCACACACACAGACACAAACGCATACACACTTACTAATCAGCCAAAACAAGAAATAGAAGTAAAACCGAGTCAGATTTGTTGCCACCCACATAATCAAATGAAAACCCAGAATGTATATAAATGAAAGATTGTAAAGTGAAGTTTAGTATTCTCGAAATAAATGGCCATTATCCACTTTGTTATTAATGTTTTTTTTCTAATTAGAAATATACGTCGTAATATTCGAAGGAAATAAACATAATAAGGATATATATATATATATATATATATATATATATATATATATATATATATATATATATATATATATATATATATATATATATATATATATAGGTTGAGTCATTTGAATTTTTGTTGTTTTCGTTTAAGGGTAGGTTTGTATGGCTATTATGATTCGTCGCCCATTATATCTGGTTTCTCGCAATTTATGTACTGATCGCTCATAAAATCTCAGCATGCATTCCGTTTAGTGAAAATTGGCGCATTTATTTGTCATATCAACGCATATGCGGCTCACCATAACACGTGAGCCTTAACAAATGGCGCTCTCTCCAAGCACTATTCGTGTACTGCGTTTGTTCACAAGGAATTCTAAATTGGTTATTTTGCATCTTATTAAACAGGTTAAATAAGTTGGTAGTATTTATCGGAAGGCTGCGTCAATACGCAAAATATGGTTGAATTATCATTATAAAATTTCCTTACAGCATTATTCCAGCCATGTTAAATTTGTCAATTTAAGCATAAAAATTAAATTTTAAAAGGCTCATCCAATTGATTTGCTAAATTTCGCTCGACTTCACTTAATAGAGAAATTTTCCACTTCATTTAGTTAATCTTCTTTAATTCGGTCGAATTCAAACTTTAGCTGCAATTTTAGACTCCTTTTTTTTAAATTAGCACTTTCGCGCTCATGAAACCTATACTTTAAAATTTATATTATATGGATCTAAGGTCCCTTAAAGTTTACTTTTATTCTGAATTATTCAATTTATGGATTTGACGTCAAGTAAGTCATTATATATGATTATTCCAATCTTACCTGTTGATAACTACCTCCTAAATTGTGATACAGATCTATTGTTCTATACGCATAGAAAATTTTTCCCAAATTTTAAAATCTCAAAAATGAAAAGAAGCCTTCGAAAAAGATATAGAAACACATGGCCTTTAATAACCTGTTCAGTCCATTGATGGGTTGCTACAAAAATTTTGAATCCTTAGTTTTTCGACCAAAATCAGAGTACCGCTCTAGTAATTACGCCCTATTAGCATCCAGAACAAAGTCGTAATAAAGTCGAATAAGGCGTTATTATGAGATCTATTTGTAGACAAGACGCGTTGGCAGATTTCGTTAAAATGAATTAAATGAATATGAGGAATCTATTTCTTTATTTAACGCTTTCTATATTACTTCGCATTTTATAACTTGTGATGATGTTTGGACTGAAGGAGGGCCCGAAATTTGGCCATGAAAATTATCCGACAAAATGTAAAACTGGAAAAAGTCATTTGTTAATTAAAACAAAGAACGCATGATCTAGCGTACATCGAATTGACCAAACACATTTACTTGTATATTAATATGTTTCTCGTCCACTACTGGCTAAAATGAAGAGCATATGGTCAATAGGTTGGTTTTACCAGAGATTCTCTTATTATCAACGATCCAATATATTCAAGCAGTTACACCCTATGCCTGACATAAATTATTTCCAATAACTTGCATAGCTCTGTTTCAGCGCCCTTCCAATTTACTGCAAGCGGTGTGACAGTTATTTTAGTAGTTAATGAACATGATATCATAGCAGAAGCTCGGCATCACCTCCTTGCATGTAAACAAAAAAGCAGACAATTAAGTAGGCAATTTGATGAATTAAAAGTCTGTGCTACATAAAATGGAAGTTCTCTTCCGTTTTTATAATTAGAAATGCAACTTAGCATGTCAATTTTAATTTTACGCTATCTTTGGAAACACAGTTCCGATAAATGCTGTTTTATGATTGGTCGAAAAGATTGTCGGATCATATGCGTTTTGTCGAATCATTAGACTATTTGCTTTGCATATTAAGGAAACAATTACCTTGCACTAGCGTTCAGCGCACGTCGTCTTTATTTGATTTGTGTGGTTTGAGCGAAGACCCTCGCCAATTTTATTGATGTATCACACAATGTTTTTTCCACACCACGAATCTAAAGCAACTTGGTGACCATCGATATTTGTGTTGCAATAGACATATAAAATATATATATATATATATATATATATATATATATATATATATATATATAATACACATATAATATTTCAGCTATAAATCAAAGCAAAGCTATGCAGTAATGATCATTGGTTACCAGCCTTTGAGCATGGAAACACAAGTTGGAAAACATTTTCACTTACTGACACCTAAAAGTAATTTTGAAACGAATAATTTTGAAACATACGAAGACTTCACATATCCAGCTTAGGCTCTGGTACCCTTAAACGCACAGTTGCACGGCAGTGAATATGCTACTAGTTATATCCATGGGCATTATCGATTACTGCAACCAGGGAGGTGTCACATCGAACGTGGCACGTGCACGTTGAAATGTATTTTCTTGTCTGTTTATTGTTATGTATTGTCTCGGTGTACGCATTTGGCAAAAAATGTACTAACACGGTTGTGACGCAAGCGAGAATCATGCCATGCTGCACGGTTTATTTCATTATTGTTTCCTCTGCGACCTATATGGGTGGCCGTTGCCAATATTAACATCAAACCCGATAGGTTTTCTTATGTGTTTTGCATCTTAAAAATCGCGACTCGTCAATTACCATGTTGATGTTTTAATTGATGTTTTTAAAATGTGTTTCACTAATCTTCCTGTTGCATGATGAATTTAACTGTGCTCACAAGGCATAAAAATCAATAATTGCTCGTATATATGGTATTGCGACTGTATTCTACTTAAATTTTCGGGCAATTTACATGAATCAGCACATATAATTCACTGTAAACAAATGGAGATATAAAAAAACATGCAACTATACTTTAAAGGCTAAAAAAAATTATCCTCAATGGCATGAATATGTCGCCTACCATAAATTTTTGTCCAATCAAGAAATATTTTCTTCACATTAAGCAATGGCTTATATATATAAAGTATATATTAAATATTACATAATATAGCAAATAAAATTTATCTAGAGCACATGCTTTGGCTTTATTCGGCGCCTTTTGAATACTACCTCCGTGAAGAATGTGGGATTATAGGACAGTACAATCTCCTATACGAATGTGTAAACCTGAAATAGTGAAGCTAACATCATATAAAGTCTACGACAATGCGACTTCAACGCTAACTCACACTATATAATATATATAGCGAGTCTTTAAAGGATACTAACACTATGGCTATTGTGTTAGTAAACGATACCAACATTATTGTACCGAAAAGGTACATGGTACTAACATGATGGATATCAATTTATGCTATAGTTCACCGAAATTGAGAATTACAACAATTTCTGAACACCTGTTACTCGGTATATATATTATATAGTGCGAGTTAGCGTTGAAGTCACATTGTCGTAGACTATATGATGTTGGCTCCACTATTACAGGTTTACACATTCGTCTAGGAGATTGTACCGTCCTATTATTCCACATTATTCACCCAAATATATAGAGGTTAAAGGGCTTAATACCGGCTCCTACTGATGAGTCGCCAGTAAGCACGAAACGAACGTGCAGGAGATTATACTTTCTGTTCATACTGTCTTTGGTTTATCCTTCTGGTCACAACTGAGCTAAATTGTTACCAGGTTCGCAACACCTAATACATATTTGCATATATATTAGTTCTCCATAACAAACAGTATTTAACTGTAATATAATTCCCCAAAGTAAACATATAAAATACTAAGATTAAAAACGTGTTTTTCGTGAAATTAAGAAACATTACTGTAATTAACTTCCGGAAATACATAGTCTGTTGTCAAGAATGGAAATACTACTTATGTACGCGTACTAATTTTATTCCAGCTTAGCAACATTTTTGCGGATAAAAGGTATGTTTTGGGGCATGTTATCATCAAGAAAATGATTTTCTGGTACTTACGTTCAATTTATTTGAATATGTGTAGGTGTGTGAACATGCTTCCCATTTTAAAGGCAATCGCATTATTTATACATTTGCCGGAACTATGCAAAAAACAATTTATTCCACACTACCATTTGCATTTGTCTTTCCGAGCCCAACGCAAGACTTCGTTAGCCAAGTTTCGTTTATTTGGACTGTCGGAACAAATAATTATGTATTTTTATGTACTATTTATGTTGACCGTTCATTTCAATTTAAATAAAATATTTACTTCACTGGGAATTGCGCCATGACAATTAATATTTGGGGTCACGCGGGTACTTTCGACTACACAATTTTATATGCACTTTATTATTTCTTTTCAAATATCGCTACAAGTTAAAAAATTACATAATAATTGATTAGTCGGTTTGTTATCGCAATTCTTTAAATTATATTTATGAGCTTCAAATTAACATCCATCTTCTAGTTATCTATATTGCGTCAGAAGTTAATTAAGCTGAGATTGGTAATTATCTAAATATCACAAACATTATTAAAGCGTTGCTATCATCATCCGCGCAGTCAACGACAGTTTATTTGTCTTACGATTAAAATTAATTAGCCTAATATCAAACTGCATTTAAAATATTGCATCGATTAAAGCATTTTATAAATTTCAAATTGTGTTCCTTATTCGCATTCGTACGTCGCCAATGTTTAGTTTTTAATAAATATAATCTATTTTGACGAACTATGCTATCTGAAAGATTATCCAAAAATTTTCATTTCTCATTCCGTTTTATGCTATATTGTATTTTATTACTTGCCTGCTAGGATATCTGTAAGTGCAAAAATGCATTTCTTCACTAAAATGAAACTAAGAAACTGCTAAACATTTGCCGAAAAATGGAAGCTTCAAATTTTCATCCAAAAAAAACATCACAACCTTAAAAAAAATACACACTAAATTTTCTTTTCTGTCATTTTATTATACGACACGATTTCACCAAACGCATAAGATTGGTGACTTAAAATATTGAACTGCATTAAATTTTCTCTCGTGAAATTCAAAATATTTTGTGCCAATAGCACAATAATAAAGAAATTAATCCTATTATTTCATCACGAAAAAAGTTTTCGAAATTTATCTATGAATTATAAAATGTTGCTAAAACAAAAACAAAAGCACAGTATGACACATCAGATTCATCCGTTAGACTGCATTTGGCTTCATATGTCAAGGATTCGTATTAGCGAGATGTGCCGCGGCCGAGATTTTAGCCCAGAGCTATTTAGCTCAGTCTTATAAGTGATGTGCTATGCTATGACAACCACAAATTGGTTGCGATTTTAAGTTGCAAGCCAACGTGTGTCATTTATCATTCTTTTCTTTTTGTGGATCATCTGTGGCCACGCTCGAAATTTAAACTTTTTACAAGTCGTCAACGAGCTGTCGTTATATGCTTGACGCCATGCCTCATGAGTGGGTGCTAATGAATTAACAAATAATTATATAATGTGATGATAGATATATAGACCTGCATATTAAATGGGAACATTAAGACCAAAATGCTACCTATGAGGATACAAATGATTGAATATTTGAACAATAAATGCATTAGATAGTTTAGAACTGATGTTTGCATTTGAGGGCTCGCGAGGATATGGAATAAGCTTCGTGGCGTTTAAAAATCTTATCGGTAAAAAACTCAGGCGCCGCCAATCAGTATAAAGTTAATAAATACGATACACTGAAAAAACACGACCAATAGAAGAGTGTCATTTCATATTTTGTACAACATTTTATCTTGACATCATGTGTACTTTATTTAAGTCAGGCTTATGAGCTTGAGCAAACACAGACTATTTTATTTGCACAGTTTTTAAACAAAAAGCCAGTCAAAATGACTGACAAGATTTGTTCATCCGTGGTCATCTAATCCTGTAGGCAACAATATATCTCTCTTGGGTTCTGCAATAGAATAACGATGTGGTTTGCGAAATATCCCTGCAGTCCCCAGGCCACAAAAGTTATCAACTTTTGCCAGGCGTATTAAATTTGCACAATAAAAGGTTATTTAAAAAATACGCTGGTCGTAAAAAATAATGTCATAATTGGGCTAACATAATTATACAAAGTGCAATGCTTATTAAATTATCAATCGCATAAAGAAAGGAAAAATAAATTAATTCTTTAAATCAAGTTTGAGAACTTGAAGTAAACACCAATCCCGTTGTATTTAACCAGTTGTCGCACAACATAACAAAATTACCGCCAGCCGCAACACACTGACGCTTTTAGACCTTCCATGATCATCATCAGAGTACGATGGCAAACTGACTATCGAGATCAACCCGCATTGAATATACATGGAAATCAAATTTAGATATGCGGCTCTCACCTCTAGCAGTCTCGCATACATTGAACTTGACTGGAAATGTCGGCTGCACAATTTCTATGCAGTCACGAACATTAACTGTTTGCAGCTTTCGCCACATACACATATATAGGCAATACAATTTAAGAATAATTGATTGCGCGGGTGGTGGTAACAATTCTTTAAATCAAGTTTGCGAGCTTGAAGTAAACACCAATCCCATTGTATTTAACCAGTCGTCGAACAACATAACAAAACCACCGCCAGCCGCAACGCACTGACGCGTTTCGACCTTCCATGATCATCATCAGAGTACGACGGCAAACTGACTATCGAGGATCAAACCGCATTGAATATATATGGAAATCAAATTTAGATATGCGGCTCTCACTTCTAGCAGTCTCGCATACATTGTACGTGAGTGGAAATGTCGGCTGCACAAATTCTATGCATTCACGAGCATTAACTGTTTACAGCTTTCGCCACATATACATATATAGGCAATACAATTTCACAATAATTCATTGAGCGTGTGGTAAATAAAGAAATTTACACGCACTCGTTTCGTTTGCCTTCAATTTTCGTCAGCATAACTTAACGGAAAACTGAATTTGTGCATATTATGTGTGGAAAATCATAGCTAAAACTCTTACTTTGAAAAGTATCATAATTGGTGTTATTGCCAGAATAAATGGTCTACGTTAATTTTATAAAGGTATGCGCATAACGTCTAGGCAACTTGTGCGAGACGTTTATAAGTTAAATGATTCAAACATCAATAATAGCACGAACTCAGATGATAAATATTTAAAATAATATTGTCGAAAGCACATTTATAAAACTTGTCTTTATCACTCTGTCAGACAAATTTGCAAATCCACTACCACTAACATATATAAATGCGGTTTTTTCTTTCATATTTATCAACACAATCTACTAGAAATTGAGGCCATATCCAGTGGCGTTTTTTGAAGTGCAAAAATGAGGGCTTTAGCACTCGTGTGTTATTAACCTTTTAAATATCTGGATATGTGGACAAATAGTCTCATATATATATATATATATATATATATATATATATATATATATATATATATATATATATATAGTGAAGAACATAATATTTCAGCATGTTTTGGAGATTTACCTGTAGATGTATCATAGATTGCGCAATTGGTGTTGATTAACGCCATAATTATGGTTGCGTAAAAAATGGCCATCAATCTTATAGAATTTCCATTCGCATAACAACAAAATAAAGGTAAGCCGCTGGTACCGACACGCGTAGATTTTTCGTGGATTTTAAAATGTTCCGACAGAAAACTGAAAAACAAACGGTACAAAACACTTTGCAAATAAAATCAGCACAATGAAAAACAGTGTTGTCAATCATAGTTATCTCCCGTTCTTTGTTACTGACTGTAAATGCTGTCTACGCATTTCCCATGTAGTCAACAAATTAACATTTCTGCAGCTTGCGCCACATGTGTCTGTGCAATACAATTAGGTGATTATTGATTGCCTGAATGTAAAATTAGGTATTTACTATAAAATTGACTTAAAAAGCCGTCTATTTTATTCAACCATTCGTATAACATGGGAAACAACTCTTGGTGTCAGGATCCAATATTTGTCTAGCATCCATTGACATAATTCTTTAAATCAAGTTTACGAGATTGAAGTAAACACCAATCTCATTGTGTTTAACCAGTCGTCGAACAACATAGCTTGACTTTTTGCAATTAGGAACATATCATGTTTTGCAGTTTTCGTCATTAGTTATTAAAACTTCTAACTTTGAAAGCCGCATTACACCAAAACCATAGTGTATACGATAGATATTTTGAATTGCACGAAAGATGGGGAAAATTTTATTCATCAACAATTTTTAGCACAACAGTTATTGTGCATTAATTGAAAAATAAATTATGTCCGAAAGAATTTATTTAACATAAAGCGGTTAAGTACAGTCTGGCCAGTACCTGATGAGTTACCAATATGTACGAAACCGGTCTACTGGATGAATTGTATTTTCTACGATATACAATTCTTAGTTTATACTGACATATGGAAGTAATTAAAGGGTAATTTTAAAAAAGCCATGTAATTTTCGCTAGAAGTCAAGACGACTGTAATATGAGATACTTTTTATGGTCTATATTTAAGAGCAATGGAGATAAATTGGACTAAACGCACAAATTGCAATAAGAAACAGGAAACTTAAAACTTACGTGCTGGAAAAGCACCCACGCATAAACAATTACAAGTTTATATTCCAAAAATGCACGAATTTCTTTTTCTAGCTGAAGTCTAATTATGTTGCATGTAACAGCTATTCGTAATTATTTTTCGATTTGAGCTTTGACTAACAAATTGGCATGTGATATTTAGTTTTTAAAAAAATATTTAGTCTTTTCGGAAATGTTCTACTGTCGATCAGCTGTGCGTAGTCTAAATTCTACTTGAATTTGATTCCTTGGTAATCTGCTAGTCCGGCTAACATAACTTACTTAGTACTTACGTAATATTTATTAATAAACAATGCTGGGCCGGTAAATTGCAGGCGGCTGAAACTTCAAATTTAAATTGTGTTCTATTGTAAAACCAAACATCAATTGCGTATTAAGTATATAAAAAGTCACTGTTTTTTTTAATTTTTCAGGTAAAATTTCTTATGGTACGTGGCCTTTAAAAGGTACACTGACATATATTGTCTATTAGTTGGGTACGGTTGCATGCTTTTTGTGTTTTTGAAAAATTTTTACGATTTTTTAAACAAAATTCTCAGGATGTCCGCTTTCTGATAAAGTTGTTGTGACAAACGCCATTAATCGAGATGGAAATTCTTCAGTAAACGATCTTTTTATACATTTTTCTTTTGCTAAATTGGAATAACACAGTGGTAAATTGCAAGTGGTGTATTCCGCGTTTACTTTTGAGATATTATACTTTTGTGTAGCCATCTTCAAACTCAATAGCATGACGTCAGAAAAAGATAGTGCAATGGCTTGAGGGTTTGCGTACTCGCATATAAACTGGATTTGATGATCTATATTGTTCCATATGCTTCGACATTGTAAAAGTTGTAACATTTCTAATTCCATAAAATATTTTTTAACAACTGTTAGTATCAGTTGAACTATCAATGATTGCTATATATATATATATATATATATATATATATATATATATATATATATATAATTATTACTATTATTATTTTCACTATTATTTTAAATGCTTCAAGTAAATTCCATACGAAGTTAATATATTTTTGAGGACCAAGACGGCCGAGAGTTAGTATTGTGGGTGGCCATTATTAGGGCCAGAATTGCACTCTCCGGCAAATGCCGAGAACTTTAGATAGTCTAGTAGTGTCTAGATGTACTCCTAGACACTTGATACCGGCTCTGGCTTACTGGCTGGTGCTACTTATGCTGCGGCGTTGTCATCAGCAGCGAGAGACTGTGTTAAGACCGAGTATTGTATCGAAGATCAGTGAGAACACCGTGGTGACTGGCACACATAGAGGCCCAATACGTAGATGTTGCCCGTCTCACTAGTTGTGCAACGACAAGATTGGCGTGACTAAGGGACTTTGCTTATAAAGCAAGTCCAGAAGTCAGCATAAGTGAAAATCAGTTTGACAGGGGACAGCACGTACACGTAGTGCGCAGCAGAAATCAAACGTGACTACTGACAAGCATGGTAAATGAATCATGCTTATATACCCGTGTAAACAAAAGCTCGCACGCCATTGGTTAACGGCATGAGTATAATAGCTATTGTTTATATCAGTAATGTTTTTTATTCATTCGTTAGACGGATAACGAGGATGTTAGTACTCAAGGCCGGATTGAACATTTCCCAAACAAACATAAACCTAAATGGCCTACTATAAAGCTACATTAGCATCAAAATCGAGCATCGACTTTAGCCAAACATACTAGAGACAAATTACCGTCAGTTACACGTGCTGACGCGCACATTCCTTTGATTGTTACCATCAGATCGAAACGAGTTATGCTTATAGATGATAAAATCGTTACAATCATAATGTGTAGAAAACCAACCATACGGTTCTCAGAGTTTCGAAACCTACACAGATTTTAAGCAACTAAAATATCTTATATATATATATATATATATATATATATATATATATATATATATATATAGATAGGATATATATATATATATATAATAGACAAATAGTTGGTAACAAATAGGCTATTTATTTCCTGAATACTAATCATCGCTTACAATCATTCATTTATATACATTCTGGGTTTTCAATTGATATGCTATTGTAACAATCTGACTTCGCTTTTTACTTCTATTTCTTGTTTTGGCTGGTCGGTAAGTGTGTATGCCTTTGTGTTTTTTGTGTGTGTCAACCAGCCAAACCAATGAATAGAAATAAATGCGAGTAAGATTTGTTACCACTAGCATAATCAGTTGTAAACCCAGAATGTATATAAATGAATGATTGTAAAGCGATGATTAGTATTCACGAAATAAATGGCCTTTATCCACTTTGTTATTAATGTGTTTTTTCTTCCTCATAAGGAACATACTGTGTAATATTGAAAGGCAATGGACATTATATATATATATATATATATATATAGAAGCTATCATATTTTATGCGGAATATGAAAGCAATTTTTTAAATCAATTTTGAGTATTTCAAATAAACAATGATACATTTTTTTAAAACGTGAACAGAACAGCACATCTACTGTCAATTACAGACGCTAACGTGTTTTCTTCGTCCATTGTCGTAATAAGACATCATTTACAGCTAATTAATAAATAAATAAAAATGCATATTTATATCATGTAAAGAAAATGTGTCATGGTTGCTTTATTCGAGTTTACGTGTACATTTTCCACTGATAAGTGTGATAACTCTGATTCCAACTTGCCTCAGATAAATTACCATCTCAATAGATGGGCCCGTATGCAAACGAAGCTCTTCTATCATTTTCACAAAGATATCCGTTTCTGCAGCATTTCATCCAGTCTCCAACCCTTTCACAATTCAAAAGACGGAAATAGTAAAACGCATCATTATTTTTTGCAGGAATGCACACAAATAAATGCAAAAATTCGCCCTTTTAATTAGCCATTTTATAAAATTGTTTAAGTCAATAAATTCCATGTGTTAATGAATTAAATTAGAATTGGTAAGTTACAATATAATGAATTATAATTTAGAATAATGCAGACAATGCTAAATTTTGCTTTCAGTCTCTTCAACGATCATAAATATATTTTAATTATACATACATATATATATCTATATATATATATATATATATATATATATATATATATATATATATAGATATAAATCAATATAAAAATTATATATATATATATATATATATATATATATATATATATATATATATATATATATATTGATTTGAGGTCTACTGACAAGATTTCGATTATAAGTATTTTGATTCAGTCAATAGACCGGATTCGTCCCTCTTGCGAACTCATTTAGTACCGCCAAAATTTTTTTGTGAACTGGACTCAAACTGGGGCACATTTGCTTTCGAGTCTAGGAATATATATAAATACATATTTTATTTTCCATGTGCTAATTTTGTTATTTATCTTATTTATTGCTTTTTCTAGTTACACGCAACATATTAATAAACATAAAAATAAATTTATCAATAATTTTGATTCGCGCAAATCCGTGATCCTTCGTACGCTATCGTCCGTGTTCAGAAACGTTTATTCTGGCATTGTCTAAAAAGGAAATTCATAGTTCAGACTTTCAAGGCACCAAAGATATTGTTTAAGATTTATCTTCTAGTTAGTTTTTGGTTGAATAATGATGTTCGATGTTGGAAACGTAACATTACATGTTACTGACAGCACATTCGCGATGTGGCTCGACTGGTTAAAATAGAGCTAGATTTTTTTACACATCAAAAAACGTGATACATTTATTTTTATAAGCACTTGAGGAAGCAGTAAACACTTAAAATTTAAGCTACTTATGCTGGAAAAACATGCAAAATTTGCAGCGCAATTATTTCAGTGCCTCTCATATTCAGTATGCTTTTAATATTAATATTCAACCCTTCTTGATGGAAAACCCCTCCATTACCGCCAATAATCTGTACTTCTTCTGCTTTAATTGATTACGTAAGAGCTTCAAATTGTCTCTCTTTCAAGGTCTCTGCAGGCGTGTACAGTCACTGAAACCTCATAGAATTTTTCAGTAAAATTGAAATATTTTAAAACCTAATTAAACCACCAGTCGTTTGTTCAATATCAAATTTAAAACTTTCAAGCACACTACGTTTGATCTGAATATTTTCGTAATGTTGATTTTATGTACGTCTGCGTTTCCGTGACAACTTGACTCAAAATTTACAAAATCTGCGCAAAATGACTCAATATTAAAAACGAATCTCGTTAATTGCTGTTTAGTAGGCCTATTTGAATCAACATACACAGAAATTGATACTCAAGTATTTTTTGAATTTTTTTTGCGGTGTGTTAGCTTCATATATTCCAATGCCGCTATGACATTCACTCTCCATCCATCTAAGTAACTTTCTGCTCCATATTTGAACTAATTTGTTGCTATGTGCGCAATACCTCATACACCATTGTATACATTAGAGTTCCCGGCTTTAAATAAAATACAGTATATGACAGTCAAGGTTTTAGTTTTATCAATTTTGAATTTTGATTACCGTGACATAGTAGCAATACAGTTATAACAAATAAGAAGAGGTTCGATACTGTCTCTCTCCCCTACAATATTCTGCATACGAGATGAAATAATGTATACCGGGAATTTGAGATAGGTGAGGTAAGGATTGGTCTGCTAATTACAAATAGTTATATATTGAGTTTAGTTACCGAGACAAATTGTATGATTAAAACTAGTGTTGAGTCAAAAATATATATAAATAGAATGGTTTTGGAACGAGGTTACCACATTTGCTTAAATCTGCTATTGTGATTATTGTACTGTGTTGCCTGAGGATGGTGCTGGAAAGTAGGCACCGAAACGTCGCCAGTAAACAAAGATGTGATAGAACCGCATTTCCAGTTGAACGAATAAGAAGTCAACCCGATCAAAGACAAAACAAAATTTGAAATTGTGATCAATCGGATCTTTGTGTAACTGCCCGTGTACAGCTATTACCCGCGTACGCAAAACGCGGCATTGGAATACACGGAAACTGCTTTCGTTTAAGGTGATTCCGGACGCACAGATCTGTGAGCTGATTTACACTAACCTAGTCGAATATATTGGCTTAAGGTTAAAAGTCATACAAGGCTACAATCTAATAATTTTTTTGCAAAATTAATCCACATTTACATATTATATAAAGAAAATTAATATTAAGGTTCAATTTTTTCATGTGCACAAAACTAAATATGTATATATTGTTTACATTTAAATTTCAAAATTATGCAAGAAGAGAGAAGAAATTCATACGAATTTTGAACTTCGTTTGCTATTTAAAGTAAACAAGTGTAATTATTAATTAAATTTCGCGGATGGCACAATGATAAATTAGAATGAGTTTTGCGTGTTACATTGAAATTATTAATACTGCTTCTACTAAGTTCATGAATTATATTTGTTGAAATTAGAAAATTCCATAAAATTTTAAATAGTAAACTATTCGGAAAATAAAATAATTAAATTCATACATATGACATACATACTGTTAAACTTAACATATTCTGATGACGCAATGTACTGAATGACAGAACATCGCATGCGTAACGCATACACAGATTTATTACCTCAGCTTTTTCAAATTAAAAAAAAACTTGTATCGATGTATGTGTGAAAAATTTTCCTTTTCGCAGTAAAACCGTTCATGTGCAATTTTTTATCACAATAAAATGTTTAATTCAACATTTATTTAACATTGTTAGAAGCTTTAAAAATTGTTAGAAATGGTTTCCTGGTTTTACTTTCTTTAACTAATTTTGATATTTATTTTAAATAATTTAAAATTATTGTTATGAATCTGATGTAAACTATTTTATAATTTGTGCGCGACACCTAATACACATTAAATTAATATTCGTTGATCTATAAATATTTTGGCAAATTGCGGTTTATGAATGAAATATTTAATGCATTTTTCAGAATTGAATTCTTTACCTTGGCGCAATATAAAAACAATTTAACACATTTAATTTAGGAACATATCATTAAGGTTTTGATTTCATTAAAAATATTCTCTAGTGAAATTTTTGTTTAAATGTATTGATTCAGCATGTTTAATGTTGTAAATTGACCCGTAGTTTCTCTAAAGGATCTGAATTGGCCCTCGAACAGATTTAAATTTTGTGCTCGAATAGTACTAAAATTCTGTTCTAGACATAATAAATTTGTCACAACCTTTTTTATTACTTCTTTTGTCCTTTCGTTAATTATTTTATAAAGTAATTGGTCTACAATGCAGAAAGCAAAATTCGGAAATTTGATTACGTAGGCCAAGTTGCATTGTAGAGCATCATGCATATTGATTCTTTAAAAAAATTATATATCATGTGGTTGGTAAGTGGACACACAATTAAATGATCTTTTGGAGATTTTGTGGGAATGAGTGTACTTCAAAACTTCATAATTTGTTTGATATTGCGTTATTAAAATTTGTGACATAGCTATATTCGTTATTAGCGCGTTGTTAAAATGTGAAATATTTAAACAGCATTTTTTATAAATTAGATTTAAGGCTTATAATGAGTGCATCCATGTAGAAATTCTAGCATTTGGAAACAATCCTAACAGGTATATTTATAATATGAGTAAAAATTAAAGCCTGTATTTTTTTGACTAACAGGTCGGCCGATTAGTATAAAGCAATGCCGATAAAGGAGAAGAAAATTTTGTTTCATTTCTTGCTTAATTAATGAATAATAATATGTTGTAACCAGCTTTTATTAACTAAAAACAGTTAAAAATACGTTTTATGGGGAACAGAGCGTCAAAGATATTTTGGAGGAACGTTAAACGAAAATCGCAGGCCTGTAATTGGTTTTTAGACGGTGGTTAGGACAGCATTGCAATGGTCGTATATTTTTTCAAATCATTAACAAATTTTATAAAATAAACTGATATCTATGCCGTTCTAGCTATGCTATAAAAAATACAGTTTTTACAGTAGTAAATGTCAGACGTTTGAGAGTGTGGCATCATAAAGTTCTTTAAAATGTGATTGAATCTGAAACACGCAAACGAAGCTCATTTATTTAATCCTATGTGGACACAATTTTTCATAATATCGATCTTCAATAAATGTTATTTACTTGCATTCACCCATGCAAAAGTGTTGTTTATAACCTTAATTGGAATTTCTTTGTTTCAATTTATATTTTGCATTCAAAATTAATTAATTGGGCATAATACGTACGTAAGTATTATTAATATCTTTTAATTCTGTTTTTTCTAAATATTACCATTTTTCTAATAATCAATACATTATGATAATCTTTTGGCAGATTGCGGCAAACCTATGTGCCATTTTCATTTGCTACGTTTTAATTAAAGTTAAATTTTTTTGAATTTCATTTCTACATCTGGTTTTCAAATAATTTTTATTTTCATAGTTTTACACAAGACAAAATATTAACACTTTCTTTATGCAACCATATATAAAATTTGTGCATTATTGTAATGGCCTTATTTTGAGTAAGCACAATTAAAACATTTAACACAAATATTTGTTTTATTAATAGCTATTTGTAAGATAATTTACTCTTACTTAATTATATTCATCTGAGAAATCGTCTCTTCACGCACATTGCAGCTAACCTCTCAACAGTGACTTTTTTTTAAATTGCGCATTAAGTTCAAAGAGGACTACGTATAGCTTAATATTTTGTTGTAATGTCTAAAACTGGCCATACATAGTTCATTCAAATGAAGTATGCAGAAACACCTATTGAATATGGTTGTCTATCTGAAAGGCATTAAAGTTCACCTTCCTCTCGCAAATTCAATGAAGTCAAGTTTGTTTGCTGTGAGTTGATTAGTTGATCGATGTGATAATAAAACAAATTGCATTGGTGAATATTGTTTAATATTTCTGAAAAAAGTTTTGTTACATGATACACGATTTGTTTTTACTGAACAAAAATTGAGATATTGATAATTAAACCAATTAATAAGTGCAACGAATCAATGAAAATAAATAAGACAAAATTTGAAATATTTGCAAGTAAAATCTGCAAAATAAATCATTCCATTTTAGTCAAAGTGACTAAAGTTATATACTGTTTGTTATGGTGACATAAAGTATATGAAATAAGTTATTATTTCTTGTGCACCTAGTAACAAATTAGTTGAAGTAGGATCAGAACGTTAAGCCGATGCCAGTAAAACCGACAGTCTCAATCTCATGTTTTTACGTTTTACAGGTTCGATACCAAGTTTACGACGTGAGTTAGCTTTGGAATTACTTTGTCGAAGACCTCATATGAAGTAAACTTCACTACGCCTCTATACACATTCGTATATGAGATTGTAGCGTCAAATTTTTCCCCATTTCTAGTAGTACCGCCTCCTAAAGATCAGTCGCCACTGAGCACGTAACGTATGTTTACACGAGTTCATACCTCTTGTTCACGCTTAATTTAGTTTATCGAACTTCGCCTATTTGAAATAATTTGTTGCTAGGTGCACACTCCTAATATATATTTGGCTAAAATTGCTTTTGTAAAAATACTAAATCCATTGCGTTTATTTTACTTATATTGATCTAAATAAAATGGGTATGAGTTCGAATAAACCATCTGTAAATATAAGGTGCAAAAAGAGTGACTTTTTGTGTGTTATTTTAAATACGCTTAGCCTATATAAACAGAGAATTTTAGTTTCACTGTGAGGCAGCTCCTTACTAATGTTGATAGTTATTTTGTGTTGTAGATAAAAATGATGTCTTTAATGTCCATTAAATATATTTTGGCATAAGTAAAGTTAATTAGACATAATTATATTTGCTTACTATTACCTAAGAATTCAACCGAATCTTTAACTAGGTTACTTGCCTGGCGACTACACTTCGTCTAGCCAGTAAAAGAACATTTGCAAAACGCGTTATCGCTGTCAATCAGTTCACTCAGAAGATTATGCTTATTTATCGTTATATCTAATTTAGACGATTTTGGCTAGCAGCCAGTTTTGGACAAAAATTCCCTTACTTTTTAGTATTTAATAACACTACCAGAAGAGAAGGTAAACGTTAGCTCAGATAAAATAACATAGAGCGTGAAGTTACCATCGCTTTTCTACAATTTTGAATAAGTTTTGAATATTTCAAGAAAACAATTCATTTAAATTGAAAATATGTCGTCATATCTTCGTTTGATTCACTTATTTTGTTCCAAAAAACATATAGATACCTGTGGTATTTGAATGAACTTATAGGCCCATATTGATGAAAATCGATTTTTTACAAATATAAAAATTTTCATATTAAAAAATGTACCTGTCAGAAAAGGGCGATATTTTTTCAATAATCATTTCGTATTACTAGAGTGCCTCTCAATCGATGACGTCATAAAATTTGTTTTTTTAATTCGAATTCCATTATGTGTACATGTTTTGGATAGAGTCATGTTTTATTGATATGCCATTACTTTTAGAAGAGTTATTCTTCCGAATAGTTTTCTAAATGATAAATTAGATATGCCTACTATTTTGGAGTAGTTGTGGTTTGAATGGTAAAATCACTCTTAAGCATGACACTGTGCAAGTGGTTTATTTTTTTCCAAGTTACTTTCGAAAATTCATTCAAGATAATCTGCTGGGAGTAAAACAAAAGAGACTTTAGGCGAGAAATCAGCATAATTAAGCTTTAAATATAATTGTGTTATTCGGTGATTTTTTTCGACTTTTCTTATGTTTAAGGTTAAATAATTTTTAAATTAGTGCTCTGCATTCGTTTTCGTATTTTAAGAATGAAATGATCAATTAGTTTTCAAGTACATTTTACAATTTTCATATGTGACATAAACTTAAAGAATACCGTTATAATTATTTTTTAAATGGAAGAAGAGATTCAAGTTCAATTCTCACGTTTTTGGGTAAATTCAAATTTAATTTAGATATCCAGCTTCATTATAACTTGTACATTTCTAACCACTCATATCTGAGCCTTTTGCTTAATAAACTGTCATTACGGTTGCCACTGCTAAATTTAACTAGACGTTTCAGCGTTCAACTTCTTGCTGAAGCTAGGATCAGTGAACCCAAAATACATACTCAAAATATTTGCATCTTTAATGTCCCAATATCGTGCAATATATTATTCAATTCATAACGCAAAGAGCAACCAGACAGTGATGGCAGAAGTTCTCAAAAATAACAGGAATATTGCGCTTTAATATTAGACATTCGTTATAGAATTGGTCAATTTCTAACCTGCGGTTTGACATTAAATGAAAGGATGGTAGTTTCATTGCAATAGTGTTAAAGAAAAGCTGCGCGGAGAAGCCGTAGACAATCGCAATTTAGTTCAATATTTATCAACTTGTGGCGTTTGTCTAATTTTCATAGCTTTCACTCTTCTATGCGGATGACATTTCGATCTTCTAAACAGCTTCCTTATTACCAAACATAATCTTATTATACGATATTGTAAATCTCCTCAAGGATAATGATATCAGTGTGGGTTTTTTGTTGGTGCATCTGCAAAGAAGGCTTATCTTACAGGGCCATTAATTTTATTTAAGGGTATTTCAAGTCCATGAATTCCACCTCAGGTTTCTACCACTAAACTTTAGCAAATGATGATAAAGATGATTTTCACCGCTAAATACTTGCTAAATTGGTATCGCAGCATCTTAGAATTCTTGGAAATCGAACACCAAGTAAACTTTTGGTAAAAAAGACAAGTTTTAAAACTCAAATTTTCATCGAAGCACCATCAATCAGACTTCTATTGTCATTTACGCTGTGACCACATATTTACGCAGTATCCTATAATTTCCGTGTCTTAAGGAGCCAGTGACTAATATTCCGCTGCACACTATTGCTATGCCTGTTGAAAAAAAATTTTGCTTTCGCTCAAAGTATTTTACTCTTAAACAATCAATGATTGTGTTACTGGCCATATCAGTTATTTAAATTAAGGTTGAGCCGTCATATATTCATCAAATTAATTTTAAATATATATGCTTATATATATATATATATATATATATATATATATATATATATAATCAACCCAAACTAGAAATAGAAGTAAAACTAGAAGTCAGACTCTAGTTGCTGCCCGCATAATAAATTGAAAACCCAGGATATATATATATATATATATATATATATATATATATATATATATATATATGTAGTTAGTTAGTTATAACTAAATATTTTGTAGTTCTAGCTAAAATTAAATAATAGCTTTTATGCAATAGCCTAATGTTATTTTGATAAATTGTGTAAGTAACATGCTTAAGTATGAGACTTTGTTCGTCAAATTGCACGTTAAGTAACTTTTTGATTCACAATAATATTTTTTTATTAATGAGGATAAATGCTTGATTGATTGTTTCTGTTGTGCCGAAAAAAGCAGAAAAATAACATTAGCTGTTGTGTACATAATTGAAAACAAAATATTACCAAGCAATACTCGTTGTATGTACAACTGCATATGTCTACTGTACTGAGGAAGAAGAATTTTTCAGCTAACTGCATATGAATTGCGCAGATTTATGTCATTTATTACTAAAAAAGACACTCTGTGAGCATTATTATTAAGATTGAAACTCTCTCATTATTTATTACATGGTTTATTTTTAAACAAATTTGATCAGTATAAAATGCTCTTGAGTACGTATAATTTGTAAACAGTCAATCAGTCCTGCCATAGCTCAAAACAATTATTGCAAATTTATATTCAATTACAACGGAACTCCTCGATTTCAGAGAGTTTATTCTTTGAATTAACGTAGAACAACGTTTTCTTGCAAACGGAAAATATCGTTTTTGTTGTATCAGGCAACCGAAATTTTGTGGCCTTTTGAAATCAGCTAGTAAGTATTCACGATGGAGCGTCGTTTTAAAATGTCCATCCGGGGCGTATGGTTTGAATGATTTTTTTATCTTATACCGTATATCATTTTGTTTATATGGACCGTTTAAGCCCTGCTAGTATTTGGTATTCGAATAAGTTTTAACCAGATCGTTCTTCTATTTTAATCAAAGGTACGATATTGATATAAATGTCTGCTTCGGATTGTTTTTTGAATATTATTCTATTTATACACAAATTTTATCTAAAAATATTTTGTTTAATGTGGATGAACTTAAAACTTGAATAATAATGAAATTTGAAAGAACACAGGTTTTAAATCACACAAAACTTAAATTGTTTCATAATAGTTAATATTATTTTATCTCAAATTTGTGTGGTAGTTTTTGAAAATAGAATTATAGTGATTTTGTGTTTAAGGTTACTATTAGTGAGTCTGCTCTTAGAATTTATTTTGCACTCTCCTGCAACATCAAGAACGTAATTGATTGTTGAAAATAATGCCACAAAGATTCGAAATAGTTCGATAAAACTACTATATACCTTAATGAAAATTTACAAATTAAAATCCCATTTGAAATATTCCCGTTAACAATCATATCAAGTTCATTTACGAGCCGAAATAATCACCGTTTTACGCATATATCTTTTTGAAATTTTATTGCGGAATGTCAGCTTCAAATTTTTTAATGCCGCGTTTTGCGTACGCGGATTGTATCTTTGCACTAACAGTTTCACAGAGATCCTTGAAGCCTTCAGAATAAAGGGTAGAATACAAACCTAGCCCGATCGAAGACAAAAAGGAAACAGAATTTACGCATATAAAGTTTTTTAGAAAAAATAAAATATTTTTTGAGTGATTAATATAAGCCGAAATCAGAAATATAGTGAACAGTACCTGCAATATCAAAGCGCAGATTAACTTTCTTCAAAATCAAATTTTGAACGCAATTTTCAAATTAAAATGAATAAAACTTGTCAGGCGGAATAATCATAATAACAGCCGTCAGTAATCAAAATAACGTTCAAGGCAAACGTTATTCCAAAACGATTTAGTAAGCCAGTGTGTAGTTCAAGTCATTATAGAAAATCGCAATGACGCATTAACTGTCGAGGGTCTACAAGCAGTTTACTATTTAAATAAACCGCCGTATAATATTCAATTAAAGGACAAATAAAGAATAACAAGAATGGCGCCGAATTATAAGTTTAGATAATTTTAATTTAGAAATGAGTCATGTGTCCAAGCATAAGTTTAAAATAAATTGGGTGTTTACAATCCTGTTAAAAAAGGCCATCTTCCTCTAAAATATATTCTTGCTTTTTTAAATAAAACGCATAGGATTATAAACAAAACATTTTATCTATAAGGAATGACATTATTTTAGTTTTTTTAATAATTTGATTTTTTGAGTTCACATTTTAGATAACTATGTAATTTCCTTGTCTGTTAACATTACTTTCAATAAAATAAACATAATTTGTAAAAATTATGAATCAACTTATTAAACTATTATTAAACGATAAAATCATTAAGTTGTCTAAACTTAACAGTTGAGTCTGAAGCAAGCATAGAGAAAACGATTAGCGATGAATGTGTTTTCCTTAGATGGATACGCGTGCCAATGTAAACTATATTAATTATGCCAATAACAATTTAAAAACACAAGCAAACATATCCGTATACTCCGGTCAAGTAAGAAGTTTATTTTTGTTTTCAAATTAGTATTTAAAACTGTAAATGAACCTGCTTAAACAAAATTTTATTACTGATTTATTAACTTTCTATTTAATGAGTATCTAACAGGTGAATTGCAGAAATGAGTAACGAGATATTTTGAAAGACAAATACGTATAAACGAACAAATTACGGTGTTGTGAAACAAGGATCAAGAAATTATACTGTGTCCTATCCAGACAATGTTTTTAAGAAAAAAATATTAAAGAAATACAAATTACTCATTATTAATGCACAAGCAGTAAGTCATTATCATAACTGATATTTCGAATAGTACAAAATAAATAAGTACAAAGTAAGAAATGCTCTCGAGTAGGATAATGCAGCGTAACAATTCTTCACGATTGAAATATTTCCTTCCAAATATTCAGCAAAATACAAAATATATGCGACTACTAATTTTGACTCTTGCAAATCAGGCTTCTAATACATATTATATATATATATATATATATATATATATATATATATATATATAATTTATTTTAATACGAAAATAAAGACTGTTTTCATTTGCCATTACTAAATACAGTAAACATGACTGTTAATCTAAATATATTGCACCGAATAAGAATATCCCTATGTTAGACCATGCTGCATATATATATATATATATATATATATATATATATATATATATATATATATATATATATGTAAATTTGGACAGCAATTGAAGAGTTCGAAATAAGAATTAAATCAGTCTACAAGATTAATTGCCGTTGTTATCTGATGTAATATTTATTTTATCTGGACAATGTTCCTATAATTTTTTGGCTCCAATTCATTATAATTTCCGAAATGGCATAGTGTCCGTTTTACAATTACATATCGGAGGTGTTATTAAGAGGTTTCAAACAAGGTACTCTTTTGAGATATGATAACCAAAATATTAATGATTAAATATAAATTCAAATTGCGTTAAATTTGGGGTATGGCTGGAATTGGGAGCAGATTCGCAGACACTGAAATAAATGTGCTCTGTTTCGCATCCCATCCGCGAAAATTCTGGACAATACTTGAAGAATTCTCAGTAACGACGAAACCAGTTGGTGGGTAAATTGCCATTGCTACCTGATGCAATACTTATTTTATAATAACAATATACTTATAAACAGAATCCTCCCATTATACTTGAAATTTAATATATATATATATATATATATATATATATATATATATAACGATTAGAGTCACCTGATCCTCTGCTGTGGTGTTTTGTTTATTTCCTTGTGAGGTCCAAAGCCCAAGCATTTCTTTACATATTTACAGTTACTAATTTTTCCATGTTTATAAGTGCCTTGAATCTTACTTAAGTATATTATATATATATATATATATATATATATATATATATATATATATATATAATGTCCAGTCCTTTTAATTTAACAGTATTCTGTATAATTAGGAAAACACAAATAACAAAGTGGATAAAGGCCATTTATTTCGTGAATACTAATCATCTCTTATACAATCATACATATTTATACATTTTGGGTTTTCATTTGATTATGCTAGTGGTAAGAAATCTGACTCGTTTTTACTGCTGTTTCTTGTTTTGGCTAGTTGGTGAGTGTGTATGCGTTTGTGTTTGTGTGTATGCGTGTTTGCATGTAAAGGTCATTCTCGCAGTATTGCGAAGTGATGTCTGAGATCTGGTCATTATTGTTTTGATAGCTTGAGAATTAACCATTTGTGCGCATTGTTCACTGTTACATATACAAGTGCTATTTTTCCCAGTATAGTTGATCGTTTCACCTCGTTGCGCAAAGTTTTCGTTTTCACGTGGTAACAACGCCAGTGTGGATTGCAGTGTTAAACGCTCACATTGTTTGGAGACTTCTGTCATCGTATGCGCCTCTGTTATTTCCACTTCAGTTTGTTGCCAATCCGATTGTGTGTTTGTTGATTCTAGTCGAGGGCCTGTTTGTTCTTGGCTGGATACTGATAGATTGTTGTTGAATTTTGTTATTCTTGGCCAGTCGATAAGAATATCACGTTGATGAATTTTTTGAATATTAAGGCCAGATGCTTGTTGTTTTATGTTAAGGGCTTCATAGATAAATAATAATTTTTCTGATTTTGCTTTATGTAGAATTGTGAAATTGGTCGAATTGACAGTGTGCCCCATTGCCAATATTTGATCGGAAATAGCTGAATTTTCTGACGGTGGCAAGCCATTGTTAATCAATTTCTTTGGCAAATGTTGCTGGATTCTGCTTATCAATTGCTTCTTCGTACGTCCGATATATGTGCTACCGCACATAAATTAGAATTTGTAGACTATGAATGATTTGGAGAGAATTGGCAAATGATCTTTTGCATCCAACCTCATGATTCTCTGTGTACTAAATGTCATATTAACTTTAACACTGGGAACGTTGTCCTTAGTTATTCTATTCAACCGCCGTGCAATTATTGAGGCTGGTACGTCGCCTCTAAATGGTAAATTTAGGAAAACCTGCTTGACGGTATCCTCTCTAGTACGAATCTGCCGTGGTCTGATGTTGACATCAATGAAACGCTCTGGGTAGTTGTTCATTAGCAAAATTTTCCTGAGGTAGCCCAGTTCTTCCTCAATCTTGTGTTCAGAGCAGATCTTCCTGATTCTGTTTGCTAGGTTGTTTACTAAGTTTCTTTTGTGGGATTTTGGCACACTACTGTTGTAGTGAATGTATTGTCCGGTGAAAGTGGATTTTCTATGTATGGCCAGTGTCAAATCTCCGTTTGCTTCTCGAGTGAGTTTGATGTCAAGGAAGGGAAAACTGTCGTCTTTCTCTACCTCGAGAGTGAATTTGATGTCTGGATCGACTCCATTTGCTTGTTTGAGGATTTCGGAAGGGTCTGCTGCTTCTGAGATGAACAACAAGATATCATCTACATACCTTTTGTAGAGTGCGCACTGGTCAATTATACCTTTTAGGCTCGTTTTTTCCAGGTGATACATGTATACATCTGCCAGGAGGGGTGCGATGCAACTTCCCATAGCTACACCATTGATCTGGCGGTAGTATATCCCTTCGAATGTAAATTGCACGTTTTTAGTACATGCTAATATGAGGTCTTCGATGTCATTGGTGTCTATAGGGAAGTCAAAAAACTCATTTTTGATGAGGTCACACAAGATCTCCGTTGTCTTATCCAGTGGTATGTTTGTAAATAAGGATGAGACGTCAAGCGAGACCATTTTATTCTGTAGGATGTTCTTCCCCTTCAATTCATTTGCTAGTTCGAAGGAGTCCTTGATAGTGTTAGCGTTTATGATGCTCCGTATTGGTTCAAGTAGTTTGCAGAGAAACTTGGCTGGTTTATGTTGTGGAGCGTTGATCATTGACATAATGGGCCGCATCGAAGGAGCTCCTGAGGCTGTCACGGCTTTATGAGTTTTTGGTTTGCCGTACAATCTTGCGGTGTTTGTTCCGACTGGTTTTGCTTTTTGGATGTCTTCTGTGAGTTTTGATCTAATCTCGGAGTCAGCCATCAATGTTAGAACATGTTTTTCCATCTTTTTCAAAATTGCATTAATTCTTGATTCGATGTTCGTTGAATCATCTTTCTGTTTGATGTCATGCTTAAATTTAGATTGATCATTTATTATATCGTTCATGGCCTTCCTGTAAGCGTCGGCTTCAAGTATAACAATTCCTGATCCTTTGTCGGGTGTGGCAAGTCGTATGGATTTGTCTGATTGGAGTTTTCTGAGTTCGTCTATGTGCTGTTTTGTGATGATTTGGCTGCCTTTGAATTCCTTCTTGTATTGTTCTATTGCGCTTACTATCTCAGCTTTCAGTCCTTGTCCATTGAATGCACGTGGGGCGGTGTCTTTCGTTAAGTCATTGTAGAAATTCTCCTTTCCAGCCTGAATGTCAATAATGTCACGTTCACTTAGGTTTTTCTTGGATACGCAGAATTTTGCTCATAAGGAAAGTAATTCTTTCCGGTGTTTTGACAAGATCACTTTTGAATAATTGTGAATAAAAGCGTCTGGGTTCGTAGGAAATTTTGATTGCGTAGGAAATTTGTCCAGGTCTCTCGTGAGGTCCTTGGTTTCTTTATCCGCTGTTATTTTCATCAGTGTTTCTATCTTCTATGTGAAAGCGGTGTATTCGCCGTTTTTCAGTCTTGCAATTTGACAACCCAGTGATTGAATGATGCTCTCAGCATCATGCAGTTTTGATTGGTTGTCCTCGATACCATTGAGCAATAAGCGGCTTATAATTTTATTCGTCGGTTTTTGGTTATTTCTTCTGCACTGCTTGAAGCCCTTTATGAAGCCCTTTACATAAAACAAACAAGCCCCTGACCTTAATATTCAAAAGTTTCATCAACATGATATTCTTATCGACTGGCCATGAATAACAAAATTCAACAACAATCTACTAGTATCCAGCCAAGAACAAACAGGCCCTCGACTAGAATCAACAAACGTACAGTCGGATTGGCAACAAACTGAAGTGGAAATAACAGAGGCGCATACGATGACAGAAGTCTCCAAACAATGTGAGCGTTTAACACTGCAATCCACACTGGCGTTGTTACCACGTGAAAACGACAACTTTGCGCAACGAGGTGAAACGATCAACTATACTGGGAAAAATAGCACTTGTATATGTAACAGTGAACAATGCGCACAAATGGTTAATTCTCAAGCTATCAAAACAATAATGACCAGATCTCAGACATCACTTTGCAATACTGCAAACACACAAACACAAACGCATACACACTCACCAACTAGCCAAAACAAGAAACAGCAGTAAAAACGAGTCAGATTTGTTACCACTAGCATAATCAATTAAAAACCCAAAATATATAAATATATATGATTGTATAAGAGATGATTAGTATTCACGAAATAAATGGCCTTAATCCACTTTGCTATTTGTGTTTTCCTAATTATAGAATATATATATATATATATATATATATATATATATATATATATATATATATATATATAACTTTTAATATTATAAATTTTCATGAAAAATCTTATTTATTTAAGCGTATAAAGAACCTTTTCAATGCTATTAGAATCTTAAAGGTTTATTTTGATAATCAAATTTCACCAACGTATATTTTCGGCTTTTGTAGTTATTGAGCATTTGATGGATAAAACCAGAGAGATTAATTTCCCTTTGAATTATACCTTAGTTATGGCATCGATTAACTATAGGAATAAACTTATTCGGAGTAAGCATATGAATTCTGTTTTATTAATATCTTTTTGACTGCCTATTTGCGTCGGATATTAATTTGCATAAAGCTGCACCTGTGTTACACCATTGTACTAGAATAATCAATTACTTATTTTGAAAAACATGAATTCGAAACTTCGTGTGAGGGTATACGAACTGTTAATATAAAAACCATGAAAGATAAATTTTGTTTCTTTACAATAGATAGAAAAACTGCGCAACACTAAATGAAAATTTGACAAAGATTTAAACTTTAAAAGTTTGCTCACGAAGTTAAGATATTATCTCAAGTTCTAAAATCAATGATTAAACTATGGAATCGATAGCCCGATCAAATACTTTTAAAATAAATGTTCAGTAAGTAACGGTTTCTAGTTCAAATATTTTAAATTATTTTTCTTGGTTCACTTTCTAGATTCCAAAGAATGAAATTTATAAATTCACATGCACCATTTTGAGTTTATTGATAAAATATTAAATTTACGCTTATTTACGTGAATTACATACTTTTTTAAATTTGAACACCACAATATAAAAAGTAAATTCAAATATAAATTTTGATGCAATTATTGACATCAAATAAGATATATAATCAACAGATCACGATCCCCTTTACTAATAAATCCTAAGATGAAATTTTACTGCATAGCACAGAACAAACAACCTTACTCCTTATTCCCATTAAAAACATAACTCTAATTCAAATGGAGCATTTTATTCAACTTAGCCTAATTTTCATCCAGCAATGCAAATTAAAAGCTGTACACACTGAAGTGTGAAGGAATCAAGATTTTAACGATCTAAGAGGGTTATAAATTTCCCGCAATATGCTATTGCGGAAACTACGTTAAATATAACAGCGTTGCCAAAATTTAATGTCATTTAATTTTCATCTATTTATTTCTTATAAATTTGTTGTAATACAAGCAAATTACAAGATTTCTCACATCCCGTTTCAACAATGAAGTACTTGTCCGAAAATATCTTTCATGGAAAAATCGTTCATTGCTGTAGATATGTTTTGCGGAATCCGCCCGATACATAAAAGTGGAACATTTGTGCATATGTTACAAAAAACCTATTAAAACATGGGATTTCTAAAAATAAATTTGGATAACCACATTAAAATAGTTATTCGAATAGGTAAAGCTTAATCGAATATCTTTCTATCAATCATGTCTCAATTATTTGTATAAATTAGAGTGGACAACGTAAACATTAAAAGTGAATATATCTGGAATTTCCTGAAAATTTCGAAAATGATTATATTTTACTCGTGCGATCTAAGTAAATGCACCACTATTTAATATATTGCTACATTATTCAGTTTTTACATATTTATAGTAGTTAAAGATAGTATAAATAGTATAAGGCAATCAACTAATTGAACTAATAACTGTTTTAACAAATAGTGCGTCTCCTTTTTATCTACTTTATGATTAGTTTGTCCATTTGAAGGTTAATAGTAAGTGACGAATTTCCTCTTCGGAAGCTCATTAATTGCAGTCCAATACAAATAAAAATCGCGCATGGCTGAAATATACGCTAAAAATGTATTACTTTATTGAAAACAAGTTTAAGAGGCAATTAGACAACCATTGATTGCGTGGATTGTGGTAGAAGTTCTTTAAATCAAAATTTCGTGCTTTAAGTAATTATTAATGACATTTTATTTAACCAGTCGTCGAACATTGTAGAAAAATTAATGTCAGTCCTACCTACTGACGCCTTTGGACCTTCCATAATCATAATCCAAGTACGATTGCAAACTGACGGGCGAGCTTTGCATATAAATGCATTGCAATTGGATCGTTGCTAGTCAATTAGCCGTTCTAATCTGATGATGATAATGGAAGTTTGAAATTCGTTAGTACGCGTGACTGACGGTAGTTACGCAGAGATTGGTGTTAACCTTAAGCTCGAAAAACATGATTTAAAGAAATAACAGTGGCTATTGTTTTTCAAATTGGCATAAATCGATAAAACGTCAAACGCTTGATGATTCTCGAGAATTATTTGTACAATAGAAGCTCATTGAACTCATTTTACCGAATTTGAGAAAGATAAGCAAACTTCATTTTACCTATTTAAGTAAAGAATTGGGCCGAAGAAGAATCAAATCATTATTATCTCATACTTCCTCTTTTAGCGTGTTCTTCTTTTCTGCTTTTCTTCTATTAGTTTCAATTGAGCAATTCAAGATTGCATTAAGTGTTAACCTTATTAGTATTTTTCTGACATTTATTCATCCTTCAGTTCCGTCTGAAACCACACCCAATGAACAAAGAGTCGCTACTCTCGCTATCGCTTTGAAGAATGTATGCTTAAATTCAGTTTAAAACGTGAGAACAATATGCAATGCAGTTTGAGTAAGTTTTCACACTTCAGGTGTGCTAGTGTTTATTGCGCTTGAAAAAACCGATTGCACATGACAAATGCATATAATCAATTTGTTATTCAGTCGACTAGAAATATTAAAAGAAAGAAGCTTTGTATTTTTACGTTGGTCGATAAATCAAACAGCGAGTATATAGAATAATTTTTCAAAAATTGCCATGTGATTAAAATATGTTGAAAAGGCGTCCAAATATGGGTCTGTTCAATCTATTTTCTTCAGTGTCAGCATGGCTTACAAAGTGCGGAAGTCTGCAACTCAACTTACTGTTTAGTCCATTTTTATAGATCGAAGTATTTATACTCTTGATCGTCAGACTTTACAAAATCTCTGCGAAGTTTTCAAATATTGAGATGTTCAGGTTTTTAATGGTAAATTAGTTAAAATCTGCGCACTGCACTAAAACTTAATTGCCTTTTACACACTATCGAATACCTAGTTTATAGTGGCAAATGTTTTTATATATTGGTTCAGGTGTGTATAACAATATCGCAACCTGGATTAAAATTTAACAATGAAATGATCAGATGGTAAATCGGCTGCCTATTAAATTTTCATATTGAAATAATATTTTTTGCAAAAATAACACTTGTCATTGGTTTATTTAGAGGAAATTCAATATTTGGCCACACTGTATAAAAATAATTATTTTTATCATCATAGTATCCAATTGAGAATCCGAAGAATAATACTACTAAGATTAAATAATAATAATAATTATGAAATAATAATAATAATAATAATAATAATAATAATAATAATAATAATAATAATAATCATCATCATCATCATCATCATCGAACTAATCAAAGAATATTAGCAAGATTCATAATGCTAGTTCTTGTTTCTTTTGCAGTGTGAGCATTAATAAAATTCATTGTACCCTTCCTGTGTGTAAAAACAAAAAGAAATTTTATCAGATACAAGAAACGCTTCGTTCTCATTATCTCCTCTAATATCTACTAATGCACATGTCTTTATATATAAATTAGAAGGCAGAACAAGATAGAAATATGTGAACATAGACAGAGTATGAAAAATCGGAAACCAATCAATTGCCTGCGTCACCACCAGTTTAAGCACAATGCTCGAACATACTTTTTCTGATTGCATAAATTCGACTGCAGTTTGTTTATGCATAAGGTCTGGCATGTGGCTAGCTCCCTTTTATTATAGCATTTAGAAGTTATTTTAAATGCTACGTCTGGAGAACATACGTGCGATGTTTCAACGATGTGTTGTGCAATAGCAGATGTTTATTTACCATTTCATTTAAAACAGATGTTTAATTTACAATGTTCTCTCATTCGTTTTTGCACATATGAAGGATACAAAGAATTCTTGTTTATTTGAAATTTTCGGAGAATCATAAGATCAATTCGGTACCCATCTTCTTCATTAGCGGTTCACTTAATTCGACAATTTTAAGCAATTGAGTTTTTCATTGTTAAAACATGGTACAACAATTCTGTACGATTTTTAATTCAATAGAAAGGTAAAACGCAAGGCCAAGTTACAAATAATAAAATTCTAATTTGCATTTACTGTAGGCTTCATATTTCTTTAATTAACAAAAAATATTTTTTCGGTTGTGTACACAGTAGATTTAAAATAATCTTTTATTACAAGGAAGTAGAAACTAAATATCTAAGACCACTTATAAGAACGGCTTCTCTTCGTATTTAATGTGAACTAAAACCGTCCTACCTTGTTCTCCATAACATTTAACCGTAAACTTCACCTATCGCATATATATATATATATATATATATATATATATATATATATATATTAGTTAACAGAAAATAAACAAGCATTTCACGCGCACCTTTATCATTACTTTTTATCAGTTGAAGCATAAACTACGATTTTTATTTAAATATATTGTGTTTTTAGGTTATCTTCATGGGCAAAGCCTTTTCCATAATAAATGCCTGTTCTATGAATTTTTCTTTAATGCCTGCTGCTGTTTCTCTTTGGAATATGTCTCATACACAATGCTTTTCGCCAAAAAATTGTCTGAGTAAAAAAGTAAAATCCCTAAATGAAATATACATTTGATAATTTATGCTTTGGTTGCTGAATTTACTGACAGTATTGCATAGGGGCATAATTTATGTCCTTCCAAATGCAAGGCCGATTGAACACAGCTAGAATTTGCGGAGATTCTACAAAATAATTAAATCCCAGTAATTTTTTCACTAAATCAATATTGCCTGATCGGGATAAACAACAATATCATTATATATCTTGTTCAGAGTAAACCAGCCGTTGTTTGATTTATTGAAGGCAATTCGTCTGTAATCAAGTTTGTGGTCTTGATATAAACACCAGACCCATTAATTACTTACATATGTCAGTATAAACTAAGAATTGTATAGTGTAGAAAAGGCAATTCATCCAGTAGACCGGCTTTGTCTTTATTGGGAACTCATCATGTACTGGCCAGAATTTGCCGCGGCACCCTCTGTATATACAAACTATGTCTTATAATTCTACTTCGAATTAAATAACACTATTTTATGCAATTTTAAAAAAATTTTAATTACTATCGGTTATCTTCAATTGGCCACGTAATTTGCATGCCATTATATGTCTTTCGATGTTACCAATTCCTTCCAAAATCACGTCAGATATTTTTTTTTATAAATAGTTTATTTGATTAAAACGTAAAATCAATCCATTCTATTTCTAACTTAAATTCATTATGACTACCAGTGTCTTCTAACTGAAATGTTAAAACTGTAATTACTCTTCACATTTTATTTCACACTTATCTAATTAATTAGTTTTGTAAACCTAATACGCCGGACAATTTAACAGGACATGAGCTATTTCTACATTAATACAAAAGGGCAAAAGCCACGAAATGAGACGTAGGACTAGTCAGCTATAAGAAATCTCAGCGTGGGATAGGTCGAATAGAAGTTTTACCAATTTTAGAAAATACTTTATTTTGAACTTTTCTTAAAATTCTACACAAAAATTAATTTCAGGAAAGTAACAAATTAAGGGAAAAAAATTAAAGTTGTTAACCAAAAATCAGTATAGAAACGGCATTCATCTTTAGTTTAGCATTTCGTTGCCATTAGGAAAACCTACGAAATATATTCAATTTAAAAACCATTGATTGCGCAGACAGCAATAATAATTACGAAAACCGTGTTTACGAGAATAAAATCAACATCAATCCCATTATATGCATCTGCTACAAGAAACTGAGCGATACTTAATGCGAAAAATATAATATAATATAATATAATATAATATAATATAATATAATATAATATAATATAATATAATATAATATAATATAATACAATATAATATAATATAATATAATATAATATAATATAATATAATATAATATAATATAATATAATATAATATAATATAATATAATATAATATAATATAATATAATATAATATAATATAATATAAATAATATAATAATATAAAAAATATAATAAAAACATTATTGCATCTATTACGGCAAACACCTGACCCATTAATTACTTACATATGTCAGTAAACACTCAGAATTGTAAAGTGTAGAAAAGGCAATTCATCCAGTAGACCGGTTTCGTCCTTATTGGGAACTGTTCATGTACTGTCCAGAAATTGCCGCGGACAGAACTCGAACCTGGGCACGTGTGCCTCGGAATCTGGTGCACTAACCACAGAGTCACCCTGTTGCACAATGCAATACACTATTACCAGATTCCTAAGCAGACGTACCCAGGTTCGAGCCTTGTCCGCAGCAAATTCTAGCCAGTACATGATGAGTTCCCAAGATGGACGAAACCGGTCTACTGGATGAATTGCCTTTTCTACACTATACAATTCTTAGTTTATACTGACATATGTAGGTAATTAATGGGTCAGGTGTTTGCCGTAATAGATGTTATAGTTTTCATTACACTATTTATATGTTTATATTATTTATATTATATTATACTATATTTATATAATATATTATATTATATATTATATTATATTATATTATATTATATATTATATTATATTATATTATATTATATTATATTATATTATATTATATTATATTATATTATATTATATTATACTATATATTATATTATACTATATTATATCATATAATATTATACTATATTAAATTATATTATATTATATTATATTATATTATATTATATTATACTGTTTTATTTTATATTATATTATATAATATTATATTATATTATATTTTATTATATTATATTATATTATATTATATTATATTATATTATATTATTATATATTATATTATATTATATTATATTATATTATATTATATTATATTATATTATATTATATTATATTATATTATATTATATTATATTATATTATATTATATTATATTATATTATATTATATTATATTATATTATATTATATTATATTATATATTATATTATATTATATTATATTATATTATATTATATTATATTATATTATATTATATTATATTATATTATATATTATATTATATTATATTATATTATATTATATTATATTATATTATATTATATTATATTATATTATATTATATTATATTATATTATATTATATTATATTATATTATATTATATTATATTATATTATATTATATTATATTATATTATATTATATTATATTATATTATATATTATATTATATTATATTATATTATTATTATTGTATAATATTATATTATATTATATTATATTATATTATATTATATTATATTATATTATATTATATTATATTATATTATATTATATTATATTATATTATATTATATTATATTATATTGTATTATATTATATTATATTATATTATATTATATTATATTATATTATATTATATTATATTATATTATATTATATTATATTATATTATATTATATTATATTATATTATATTATATTATATTATATTATATTATATTATATTATATTATATTATATTATATTATATTATATTATATTATATTATATTATATTATATTATATTATATTATATTATATTATATTATATTATATTATATTATATTATATTATATTATATTATATTATATTATATTATATTATATTATATTATATTATATTATATTATATTATATTATATTATATTATATTATATTATATTATATTATATTATATTATATTATATTAATATTATATTATCCTATATTATATTATATTATATTATATTATAATATATTATATTATATTATATCATATTATATTATATTATATTCATTAAGTAGCGCTCAGCTTTTTCTAACAAATGCATATAATGGGATTCATGTTGATCTTATTCTCGTAACCTCCTTTTACGTAATTGTTATTGCCGTCTGCGCAATCAATGGTTTTTAGATTGAATATAGTTCGTAGGTTTTACTAATGGCAAGGCAATCCTAAACTAAATATGAACGCCGTTTCTATACTGAATTTTGGTTAACAACTTTAATTTGTTTCATTAATTTGTTACTTTCCTGAAATTAATTTTTGTGTAGAATTTTAAGAAAAGTTCAAATTACATTATTTTCTAAAATTCGTAAAACTTCCATTCGACCTAGCCCACTCTGAGATTTCTTATAGCTGACTAATCCTACGTCTCATTTCGTGGCTTTTGCGCTTTTGTATTAATGCAGAAATAGCTCATGTCCTGTTAAATTGTCCGGCGTATTAGGTTTACATAACTAAATAATTAGATAAGTGTGAAATAAATTTTGAAGAGTAATTACAGTTTTAACAATTCAGTTAGAAGACACTGGTAGTCATAATGAATTCACGCTAGAAAAAGAATGGATTGGTTTTATGTTTTAATCAAATAAACTATTGATAAAGAAAATATCTGACGTGATTTTGGAATGAATTGGTAACATCGAAAGACATATAATGGCATGCAAATTACGTGGCTAATTGGAGACAACCGATAGTAATTAAGATTTTTTTAAATTACATGAAATAGTGTTATTTAATTCTAAGTAGAATTATGTGACATAGTTTGTATATAAAGAGATTGCTTTGTTATTACGGTTTTTAAATTCGAAAAATTGGCCATTTTACCATTTAGAAATTTAATAGAGTCACATTGGAATCAGTTGTGGCTAGCGCAACCAAACGGCAAAAAATATTCAGGAACGGAATCTCTATTTTGGATACCAGACTACAACGACGCGTCGACTAAATGTCGATGGAGCACTATTTGCTGCGTAAATAGGCGTTGAGCACAACCATCGGCCAGTGCAATGTCTGGCACCGCTGTTGTGAACAGTATACCTTCCAGTAATTTCACTTAATAAATCAATTTTAAATAGCCTATTTTACGGCACAGATTTTATACGACAGTAAGCACTGTCTAGCTGCCATACCAAACATCAGCCTATCTTGGCAAGGAATACAAGGCCACTGTGGTGTGTAGTGTCCTCCTGCATGACTTAAACATCAACGTGCTCTGCAAAATGGGTTTTATTTTGCCCATATAATGTGAAGATACCAATGAAGAACGGAAATCACCTTCTTTATATAGCATGCAGTTGATAAGGGCGTTCAGTTTGTTAGCTTCTCCGAATTCACTTATTTTAGTGAGGTGTATAGACACAACAACATTCTGCAATTAAAACTATCACTTCATTAATTAATGCATGGTTTTCACCTTATTCGGCTGAATAAGGCGTAAATATCCAGCACATGCCTGAGTCCTTTTCGATGCAATGGCCCGTAATCCTTTCGCCTAAATAGAGCTTGCAGCGTAGTCCTCTCAATGACGTCTCCCAACTGTTGATGCAGTAACCTGTAATGTCGATTTAGCGTGGCCACCATGGCAGAGTTCAAAGAGAGTTGAGCCGCCCTCTCTAATTCAATCACTATTTGAATAGAGATTGAGTAGTAATAGTAAATGCAAAACCATTGCCAGAGAAGGAATAAAAAATAAACAGGAACAAAAAGTCAAGTAAATAAAAACCTACGAATATGATAACTTTTAATGGAATTGAATTGGTTAGTGTCAAAAGTTCACCGTTGCTTTTAAATGGTGAAACACTGTTTTACATTAATGTGTGCATCTTCGTTTAATACCTTTTACTAAAAGGCTACTTTTAGGTATATTTTATTAAAAAATATATCTACGTTAATTTCATCGCCTTTTCTCCAACCTAATTAGCCTAAACGATTTGAGTTATGTTATTTTGCTGATGTAACAGTAATCTATTGAAAAACATGTTTTATAATGTATAATTTAAACATCCAGCAATAATTGCTAAATATTTCATTTAATCCATCCAGAAGTATTCTTTACAAACTGCTCTGTTAGGCGGCATCGTTAATTATCCAAATTCAATAGATATTGTTCTGATATTTTATACAAATATTTAAGAATTTATACTATATAAATTAGAAAGTTTTTACTCAATTAATTTGAAGAATAAAAGACATATTTCTTTTAAATTTTACTTCGCGAATTAAAATTACCCACAAAAGAATATCTTGTTTGACCAATTTATATATTATTTCTTTAAGATAAAACACAAATTTAAATTTGTATGTAACATTTATTTGTAAACCACCGTTCAAGAAACAAAATTTTATCAAAAAAATTCTCTGATGTCGAACTTTCTTGCTTCATGCACTTTTCGTATAATCAATTACTTTAAATTGCCAAAAAATGTGAATCTGAGAGGCTTCCTTTACATATGTGCTTGCTGAATAATTTTAAAATGCTAGCGTTTTTTGTAAATTGCAACAAAGAAAAACAGGTTTAACAGCGTTTATTAAAATATTAGACTGAATAGAAATATTTCACATTTGCAAAAATGCCAAAACGTTTATCAAATTATTGATATTTTGGCATCATAAAACGTCAAAGTCGAATTAATAAAATTATTTTTTCAAAAGCAGTTGTAATTCATCTTGGATCTGATGTATAGTTAATAAAAATTTAAAACTCGATTAGTGATGTAAATCTTGATGTAACTTTCTAGCTGTGGTATTAATCATTTCAACGTTTTGTAAATGTCTTTCTTTTGCTAATTCTGTCAGTTATATTCTTATATTGATTTATCGTTTCAATTCGTGTTATACTTCTATGCGAAATGATATTTCGTGAATCTTATACATTTGCTTGTTTGTCATGTCTATTGACTGCTTTAAATATTAAAAGTATCAAATTACACGAACAAGACTAAAATTCAAAATATGTTATTCCAACAACATAAATTAAAGTTTTTCAATTTTTCCTAAAGATTAATGTTATATAATTCTTCAATCATTTAGCATACATATGTAGACTTATAATTTCACGTCAGCTGTCCATAAATTCGGAGACATCCACATTAGCTTATGGCATTCAAAGGCCAGGCTAATCCCGTGTTAACAAATGCCGTATTCAAAGAAGATACGATTTTTCTCACAGATCTGTTTGATAATGAGCAAGTCGCCTACATTTAGCCATGGTACATGAGTTTAATTTCACTGAACAGAAGAAAAGGTCATTTCTTGTGTTTAAACAATAATTGATTGCGCGGGTGGTGGTAACAATTCTTTAAATCAAGTTTGCGTGCTTGAAGTAAACACCAATCCCATTGTATTTAACCAGCTGGCGGTAGTTTTGTTATGTTGTTCGATGACTGGTTAAATACAATGGGATTGGTGTTTACTTCAAGCACGCAAACTTGATTTAAAGAATTTCTTGTGTTTGTTCGTTAATTAAGCTTATTTATAAATAATAATAGCACTCCAAAAGAGATGCAATAAATAGCCATAATGAAGTGTCTGTATGAGGATGCTTCGTCAAGAATGTCAGCAAAATATTAATGTTGCCCTATGCTTAAATTTAATAAATTATGATCACGTAGAATGTAATTAAAATTAAAAATACAATGTTATTTCGATCAATACTGCCAGCTAAATCTATAGTTTCCATAATTTTAAATAAATTAACAACACTTGTGAAGACGATTGTAATTTTTAAGCCAGGTAAAGATTTAATTGGCAAGTATGATACACCTGAATAATTGTTATTGCACACCAGTCAAATGCGTGACGTGCAAGCAAATAAAGAAGACTGGCTGCATTAAACGCCGAAAAAAACTGGCTTAACTAATTGACGAATACTGAAATGTTGTTTCTAAAAACAGCACCGCAAGTGAACTATATTGCAAATTGTAAACTTTCTGGTGAACTGAAAACCGACCTTCTGTGCCAAATGTCAAACATTTACTCCAAGTTGCTATAATGACATAACCGTTATTTCAGTATACCCAAAAATTCTTACTATATGACGTCTGAAATATTCAACCAAGTCGTTGGGATTCTTTTGCACAATCCAATATATAGCGTTTACTTGCAGATTATTAAATTTCCTAAAATATTATAGGAATTATTAATTTTATAAATAAAGTTAATAAATCTTTGCTTATTACCGTTTATATACTCAAATTTTTTTAAACAGATGCAGCTATAAATGAAAATTTTAAAGAATTTATCAACGTTAACTATCCAGTTTAGACCAATTGTGAGCAACGAAAGCTATATTTTAGAACATTTTCTTATCCCAATGTATTTCAATGGATAAGGGAAGGGCATATTTAGAAGAGGAGAGCATGTGGAATGCCCGTGCCAAATTGCCTAGTGCATCCATCACCTCGTTGTAATTTCAACTGCACAGAAATGCAATCCGATAGGCAATAAGACCAACCCAATAAAGAAAATCGTCCAAAATACAAGCGATGCTCAAGAAAAAATTATTTGAACTCCATTATCTTGACAAATTCATTTAAACCACTACGAGATATAAAATGCAACATTTGATATTAGTTTCCTTTCGAATTGGACGGAGCTCTTAAATTATTTAATAACAGAATATATAAAAACTGTTACTACAATGACGCTTAATGCGAGATTCAATTTTTTGCACAAATACGTTTCATAAGCAGCATAATTAATTGTTTTTTCTCCGCATTTTTCGTGCGCAGGATAATTGATAACACTCGTAGTTCGGTAAAATGTTGAATCCTTTACATTTCAATGTGCAATAATTTTGTTTGGCTTTGTTTGACCGATTCTCACTTATCCCTTCACTATGAAGCCTCCCATCAGCTGTTTGTTTGAAATTAAAGATGAAACCCGATTTTCCGTTTTTTTCAGAATTTTGGGGAGGTCATTTCCCGCCCCATCTTTAGGGTTGACACCATACTCACGTGAAAAATCAATTTGTGGCAAAAGTTCTATTTATTGTGTCGCAAAAGCAAAATGCGAAGAAAAAGCAATAACCAACAGCCCTGCGCAAGGTACAACAACATTTAAGGTTAACTAAATACTACTTAAGTGCTATATATGCCTGCCTAGTCGATTTTTTTAGAAAATGAATATGCAAGTATTTCAGATTCAGTAAACCTGGTAAAAGCTGGACACTTATTTACAAAAATTACTTTGTGAACTAGGCAAGTATCTGGAACAAGTAATAAAAAGGAGCTGCTCATTGCAAAAGCCGTCAGCTGGAATATTCTCTCTCCATGGTTGACAAGACAAAATAGAATTGTTCATGAGTTAACTGTTGAACAAACGTGAACAGTTCCAACAGAAATAAATCTGTTATTTAAATGCAGGTTGCGATCTTGATCTAACATCTAGCCACCATTATGTGCATACATTTGTCAGTATGATGAGTTTCTAATACTGAAGAAACCGGTCTACTGGATGAATTGCCTTTTCTACATATACTGACAAATTTACGTTAATAATGGCGACTAGTTTTTATATCTAGATCGCAAACTTTATTTAATTAATTGTTATCACCACCCGCACAACTAATGTTAACTTAATTATGTAATAAATCAAGTCTGCATCGCATGTTCAGGTCGATTAAACGGATCAGCTTACCTGTTAAATTATGTTGGCTGGATATACGAAGTCAGGATCCTGCAGAAAGTTTCACTTTATAACCTGTCACTCTTTCTTATTTTTTCTCGTTTTAAACTAAGTATAGCGCTTTTTGGATGCTTATCATACAGCGGTTGTTAATCGAACTACTGATAATAATGTCCAATTGCCAATCGTTGTATAAAATTAAAATATACCCCTATTCACTAAACCTAGGCCGGGATTTGATGTCAGTGTATCTTTCGACAAACTCATAGAAATTATTAAATTAATCACTCAATGATTGCGCGGGTAATGACAACATGCTCAAGACTTTACAGAAATTGGGCTTCCAACATTCCAGTTCAGTACTAGGTTCCCAACACCTAATAATTACTTGCATTTATATTAGTTCTCCGCAACAATCAGTATTTAACTGATATATATTGAATTTAATGATGTCATGCTTACCGCGAAATTTGATAACTGATATCGATAAAGGCCAAAGTGTATGGATTTACTGGAATAACAGGTGTACAGAAATAGTTCCAATTCTCAATTTCGGTGAAATATAGCATAAAATGTTACCCAACACTCTGGTACCATGTACCGACACGGCAACCATAGTCTTAGTAACATTCACCTTTTCGGTACTATAATGTTGGTATCGGTTGCTGACACAATAGCCATAGTGTTAGTATCCTTTACACACTCGGTATATATATTAGATCGAGTAAGTTAGCAGGAAAGTCGCATTTTCGAGACTTTATATGATGTTAGCTTCACTACTATAGGTATACACATTCGTCTAGGAGATTGTACCGTCCTATTATCCCACATTACTCGCTCAAATGTATAGTAGTTAAAGGTCGTAATACCGGCTCCTACTGATGAGTCGCCAGTTAGCAAGAAACGAATGTGCATGAGATTATACTTTCTGTTCATGCTTTCTTTGGTTTATCCTTCTGTTCACAACTGAACGGTTTTGTTACTAAGTACGCAACACCTAATACGTACTTGCATATACATTAGTTCTCCGCAACAAACAGTTTTTAACTGTTATATATTGAATTCACTGATATCATGCATACCGCGAAATGTGATCAATTACATCGATCAAAGTCAGTGTATAAATTTACTGGAGTAACAAGTGTTCAGATATCGTTGTAATTCCCAATTTCGGTAAACCATAGCATGCATTGATATCCTTTATGTTGGTACCATGTACCGACTCGGCAACCTTAGTTTTAGTACCACGTACCTTTTCAATATTATAATGTTGGTATCGGTTACTGACACAATATACATAGTGTTAGTATCATTTACAAATTCTGTATATATATTATATAGAGAGAGTGAGCGTGGAAGTCGCATTTTCGAGACTTTTTATGATGTTAGCTTCACTACAGCAGGTTTACACATTCGGCGAGGAGATTTTACGGTCCTATTATCCCACATTCCTCACCCAAATATATAATGGTTAAGGAGCGTAATACCGGTTCTTACTGATGATTCACCAGTAAGCACGAGAAGAATGTGCATGAGATTATACTTTCCGCTCATGCTGTCTTTGGTTTATCCTTGTGGTCACAACTGTATTAATTTTTTACTTGGTTCGCAACGCATAATACATATTTGCATATATATTATTTCTAAAAACATTATTTAAGTTAAAAAATGTTCATTTTTGATAAAAAAATAACGAATTGCAGTAAAAATCTGATGAAAGGTAGAATTTGTCGTCTTGTTAAATAGGCTGAACGCTTCAAAAATCAAATGAACGAGGCAATTTCATCAGTTCAAATCCAAGAAATCTTACTTGAATCAACAGTGTGGAATAAAAATATTTTACTGCCATTAGAGATAGAAATATTTATTGCAAAACCTTCTCTTAAACATCGCAAAATCGGGGTCCGATGATCTGATTCTGACTTAATTTAAGAATTTTCGCGATATATTCTGTAGTGCGCCGACCAATAAATATTATTATATATGAAATGAAGTATTCAACCCGTTTGTTTCACGAATTGTATCGCAATTTGTTTGATAACCAAAGTGGTATAAGCCTGAATCAAGTCCTATCTAGGCTATTCGCCTAGATTATCTTACGTAGTCCCATCGCATCGCTTGAATTTGATACAAGAGAAGAACTAGCTACGTTCGGGTCTCGAAGAGATAGTATACATAGTAGTATTACGTTAAAATTAGTAAGTGAATGACAATATGTATGTCGTCGTTCTACAATTGCTGTTATTCGAAGTTTCAAGTGTGAACTTCGCAATGAGAACAGCAACTCTGCATATGATTTTTGTCGAAGAACTGCATGTCTATTAAGTTGATATCTACTATATGCGCCCTCTAAACAAAGACTTCGAGTCAGAGTTAGAATCCAAAACTAATTACCAGACAACCGTGGTGTCCCTCAAGTATGTACACATTCATCATACCTGTTTAATATTTTTATAAATTCCATTATGAACAAAACACTTTCATACGTTCAATTTGCATGCGGTGAAGTTTTCCTCGGCGGTAGGTTTGTCGATCTTCACAATGCAGACATTATTGTAATACTAATCGAGGTTTAACCATTTAGACATTAAACGTATTGTCATTTGTCATTCCGTCTTTCTTCATCAAATCTGCACCATCTAAATGTAAATTTTTTCTACAATATTACTCGCTACCCAATTGAAATCTACGGCTGTGAAGCGAAGATGTGGACAAAGTATACATGTTTAAATATCTTCGTAGCTGTATCAAAAACTCAATTATTGTAAGAGACGAAGTGGGTGTGAGAAACCGGAAATCTCGTTTAGCCTTATAGAAGTTTTACAATTTATAGTGAAACACAAGAATCACACGCTGCCTTATATGTAGTGTGTACAATGCAAGTTTATTGGGAATTTTTTAGACGCTAGCAAAAACTTAGGTTTGTCAATTGAAGACATTAAATGCATATAGGTATGGAACCACGGTTTCTAAAAGGCTTAGCCCGCTTAGGTGACCGCCAACCCATAAGCAGCTTCGACAATTGTATAAGCATTTTTGGAGCAACTAGCAACTAGTGTTCCTCGTTACGCAGACGGACAAAGACTAATAAACCGCACAGGCTTGTTCGCGTTTTATATTTATCTTTTATTACATTACTCGATAGTGCACTACGCACTCATACAGAGCCAGATTGGCGTAAGAGAAGTAGGAGGAACATTCCGACATTGCAGATTCTGCTAAAGACAACTAAAGTTGAATGGGATAGTATATGACCCATTCGTCTATCAAAATTCGGTCCAAGTGTGTATAATATTTCCTGTCGGCAGAACCCAACGCAATATGCTATCAAACTGAGTTCACTGGCAATATTGTTGCAGATTATTTATTGATTCATTTTAACATTCTTTTCTTAGTGGGGAAATTTTAAATTCGGGAGGCGTTCGATTTTTTTAGCGCGATTTAATTATTAGTTCTCCCACATTAAAATTTTTTTTCGAATTTATATGCAGAAGGGAAGCATCAATTATTAAATGCTGATATATTGCTGTCAGTGATGATAATTCTAATGTTAATAATGCGTGAAAGTATATTTGTGTAGGTTTATCTTTATGTGCAAGCTCCGCGTTTACTTTCTTGTTCTAAATTTTCATATAAAATTAAACATTATATACGATTTATCACTAAATTTTCTAAGTAAATTGCCAGGTATTCCATTTATGTTACTATTCACAAATTGAATGTTGTTCTTAATTGCGTAGTTTACTTTTAAATTTAAAAATGCTATGCTTAAAATGTCAAAGCATTTCTTAAGTAGAAATATTTAAGCCTCGTGACACCGTTTCGAGAATTAGGTTTTAGTTTTAAACGCTAAATCTTAAATCGTGCTTTGTAAATCTTGCTTTTCTCGAATTTACTTGGACTGCGACATAACGTTTACTCATATTTTAAAATTTGAATGTGAATTCTGACAGTGCTAAATGTATCAGTTCATTAGTTTTCGGAAAAAATTAACACAAACTAATTTATTATGTGTAAGCCAATATTTTTAATTAATATAAACATTTAATATTGATTGTTGCTGAAAACTATATTTATATATAAAACAAACTCAGCAAGAACTAATGGTATAATCTCAAGTACGCACTCGTTTCGTGCTTACAGGAAACACATCAGAATGAGCGGCATTACACCCTATATCCACTATATATGGTATCAAAAAATGTGTGACAGTTGGACGGTACCTAGAATATAATACACTTTTGTAAATATATGTATTTGTTTTCCTCAATAAACTATATCTAAATAGTAGATATTTAATTGGTTAATTTCCTAATAACAGCGAAACATGATAACTCTTTTAGATAAAGGCCAGCATGTATTGATTTGCTCGCGTAAATACTTAGATTACTTTAAAATGCAATATGTTTCTACCATATAGTTACTCGACAACGTTGGTACTGTTTAAAGGCTGGATATATATTATACAGAGTTAGTTCATTTTCAAATCGCACTGTCGTAGAATTAAATGCGAGTAGACCTTTTGTTCACGCTGACTTTGGTTTATCGTTCTGGTCCTATTTGTACAAATTTGTTATTTGAACTTTGTTTGTAATATTTTAAAATTTTGACGTAAAATATTACAACCAGCGTGCACATATAAAATTCGCCCACGATATTTCAAATATAGGTTTTCTTCCAATAAGAATAACATAAATCTGAAAATATTAATTAAACCACATTTTTGTTTTACCAGCGTCATTTACTATGGTGTTTTTCTTTGTTTTCTTAATATTTCAATGTGAAAAATATATATCTCCGAAATTTTATTTATACTTTCTTTATTTATTATTATATTTTCCTTTATATTTAATATTTTGTAATACATTACGTCAGTATTAAATATTATTCAAAAGTAATTTGTAGTATTTTTCTGCTAGATTCCTTCAGATATCATTACTCTAAGCAGTCTTGCACGAATTTTACCGCTAAAGTAGCTTACGTAATATCCACAACCTTCATGGAAATAATTGGCGAATAAGGTAATCAGGTTTTAGGCTATAAATAAAATGATGAAATTTTGATGTTTTCCATTTTATAAACCACATCAAAATATAAATTAATAGACGGTTAAAATTGTAATTTGTTACACGTTATATTATATACAAAAACACTTACATATGGTCTTGGATAACTAGAGTTATTAATCAGAATTTTATGTAATTTTACATAATTAATTCGAATAAATTGGTAAGCTTTTCCTCATTTAGGCAAATGTTAAGCATTTATATTTATTATTATTATAATGACAGCAGTCATGAAAGATTTAGGTTGTCACCATTCGAAAATGTCTAGCAAGCACATTTAAGACAGGTTAATTTTAAGAGAAGCATATAGCAGAGTTTGTTAGACGGCTGGCAGTTGATAGCTTATACATTTTTGTTTATCCAAAAATGATTAATAGAAAGCAGTTGAATATAAATTAAATAAATATTTTTTTTTGTGTTTAGAAGAATAATTTACAAATTTATTGCCCTAGGTATTTTTGGGCGGCAACCATTTAATCCTCGTATCATTTATTTAGTAGTATTTTTTTTAAACTTAGAATAATACCTATTGGGATTTTACTAATAATTGATGCCACATAGCGTGACGAACGAGGATAGAACAATTCAATTATTCGTCGTTAAATTAATTTTAGTGATTAATATATTTAAATTATCTAAACTGAAATATTTATTGCACGTTATCCAAAGATAATGTAGAAAAATGAGCACCACAATTTGAAGCAGGTTATTTAATTTTTTTCTGGAGAACATACTACAGAACAAAGTTACTTAAATTAACAATACGGGATAATTTCTTGATAAGTAAAAACAGAATAATTTAATAGCCGTCACATCTGTAGCTAGATGATATAAGTTAAGAAAATATAAAGGTCCGCACATCGTTTTAAAAATAGCCTATTTAAAAATTTCGAAACAACATTTAAATTTAAGCAGAATTTCATTAAACTACTTTTTATAAATTATCCTTTCACTTAATTCTGTTGCTCCTGATTCTAATGTTTTGGCAGTTTTCATTTGCTACAACCATCTTTCTGCGCTTGCATTTACTAATTTAAAACTGTTCCTTGGTATGAATTGGGATATACAACGGCTCTTACTAAGGCCGACAATTAGTAGGCACAAATTTGACAAAGAAAAAAAGAAATCATACAGAATTAAGAAGTCCAGTACGGATGTCAGTCTGTGAGGATTAGTCAGCTAAATGATGATCGAGTGAAAGTGGCGGTTGAACTGACGCTAAACACTTCATATTGCGACACTGAACAGTTGAGATTAAATCGGCCTAAAACAAGATATAATTTTGGCTACGCTGTTTTAATACAGATTATGAACTATGACCGTCTTTTAGAAATACTAACTTTGACCACGCGGAGATGTAAAATTCCTATCTATACTGGTCAGTATAGCAGGTCTTATGCACGTGTGGCATCCGTAAAAATATCCACAATAGGCTCCACAGCCTTCTTGGACTGGACAAAATCTCAACACGGATTCAATATAATTTAAATTCAGCCAAAATATGGAAGTGGAATTTTTTAGTTAATCAGGGAATTGCCATGAATAAAATATTGCTAAAATATCTTTAATTCAATCCTGATAGCTCGGTAATAATTCTAAACAGAAATTAATCATGCGGTATGGCAATGAATAATATATTATATTTTTAAAAAACAACACATAATTTCCATCTTTTAATTGTTAATATATAAAACTAATTCAAGAAAGTGCTCTCGCAATAATTTAAAAGATATTTTCACTGAGAAAAGCATAATTAACGCCAATAAATTGCAACTGTAAAAAATTATAAAGTATTAAAACATTATCTAGATTAAGGGACCGTAGTTTCGTAATAATTACCTCCTAAGGAAGCTTTTATTCACACCTTTTGTTCAGATTTGTTTTCGATATGTATCAGGCTTTCACAAGTAGCAAAGTATTTTATCACTTAATTTATAGATATACGCATATAACTCATATTTATTTCTATTGACAGGGATAAATATGATAAAATGATATGATAATTAAGTAACAATATATATAGAAGTCAATGCACGAGAAACCTCCATTCGGGAAGATTTGTTAGCTTTCTAGATAATTTTATTCCCAATTATAATTTCATGTTTACGTTTCTACTTTGCAAACATTCATATTTTGACTCTCTGTAAGAATGCACTTTCGATAAAGCAGAAAATCAATGGGAGTTCTTACGTATAAAATAAATATAATAATAATTTTAGCAACAAAGATTTTACCTATTTTATATGTTGTTATTTTCCGTTTATTTAATGTATTGAGTTTACATATAAGGTAACCGAATTCATATTATTGCAAAAATTTTAAAAAATATATAGAATATCACATTTGAGCCTAGTTAAGATCCCCCAAAATTTTTAGGTTTTTATCTATGCTCTTTGCATCTATAATTTTATACGGGTATGCGACATTATACAACGCATTCAAAAAATTATCTTTTTAGATTATGTGCAGAATTGCACCCAGACAGCACTGGTTTAATCGTTCCCGTTGCTTGCTTTAATCATAATCATTGTAAACTAGCAAACAAGTCTAATCAGCGTAATTGTAGAACGGCCATCAGAGCGAACTGTCTGCTTGGTTCAATCAATATCATTATAATGTTACAGCTAGATAGTATTGACTGTTTTTTTGTTAAGGAGCTCATTGTCTTTGTGATGTTATTCCGCAATGACCGCCATATTTAATTAGCATTATTGTAAAATTGTATTAGATGATATATTAAAAATTGATTTTCTTATTGCAGGTAGATATCGCTACTTGATTGGTTTAGTCATACGTGTTTTAATAGTTCGGACAGATAATAACGACTGCTTTGTTTCCGTCAAAATCAGCCTAGTGGTGAAGCTTGTTCGTGTTGACTGCCCTTATTCATCATCGGCATTGTAATAGCATAGGTACAGTACGCTGACCGCCTTGTTTATTCAGTACTAAAATAAACTGATTACTTGGTTTTATCAGCATTAATGTAACGTGACTGCTTCGCAGCTTGACTGCCTGGTTCAACCATTGTAATAGTTCAGATATGCCACACTGAATGTATGTTAAAATAATCATCTTATTAACTGCGCAGCTTGCTTAATCATCACTGTGTATCCATAAATCTAGACAGCACAAATCGCCTCAGTTAATGAGCATCAGTCTAATAGAGCAGCAAGATAGCTCGGACTGTCTGGTTCAATCAACCTTCCTGTAAATTTGCAATTATTCAGCATTGAGTACCTTGTATGACCAGAATCATTATAGTTGTCCAAACAGACATCTCTGACTGCATAGTTTTAGCAGCATTAAAGACGGTACTGACTGCATGGTTTTGAAGTTAGCCATGCAATATGGCAGCAAAATCCGCTGTGGGAATGTCGTTTTCCGGCACATGTCGTGATAGTTTGTTGTGTTGCAGTGTCTAAATGGCACTGATTGACTGGTATCATTTTCATAATTGTAACAACGCAGAAATGCAGCACTGCCTACGTGATTTATTTCAAATCATATTGTGCAGGTGAGGATCACTAATTGACAGATTTAAACATCTCTGCAATAAAATTAACGTAAGAAGGCGCTGAATGACTGTTTTACTGACCAATAAATTGATATTTCAGCTAGACGACATTGACTGCCTCGTATAATCAGAATCATTGTAAATAAGCTACTCAGTTGCGCTGACCACCTAGTTCATTTTTCCACCTTTACATAATCAGCCAGACAAAACTGGCTGCCTGGTTCAATTATTATAATTGTCAAAACGGAAACTAGGTTACACTGACTGCTTTAATCATCAGCTTTTCAAAAGTGCAGTTATTAACCACTTGCTGCCTGGCTTAATCTGTGTCTTTGTAGGAGTGCAACTGGACGGCGCTGATCGCCTAGACAACACGGCGTGGCTTGTTTTATCGTCATCATTGTAAATCTTTAGCTAGACAGAACTGAGTGCCGTTTTTATTCGCCATTATTTTTATAGCTCAACTAGACGGAATTCATTGCCCCCTATAATTAAAAGTACTGCAATGCCGGAGCTAGATAGCACTGACTGAGTAGTGCAACCATCAACGATGAAATTGTGCATCATCAATGTGAAAATGCAGTTCAACCTAACTAAAAGCCTAGTTTTACCCTTAGCAACGTAATAGTGCAATTAGAGAGCACTGACATCTGGCTGAATCAGAACCTGTGCAGTAATGCAGAAAGACGGAACTGAGGGCTATCTTTAATGAGCTTAAAATAAGTAAGGCAGCCAGTTAGAAATTATTTTCTTGTTTAATCATCAAAACCGTAAAAATGAATCACGACATCACTGACTGTCTGATGTAATCAACATTATTTCAATATTACAACAAGACAACACTCACAACCAGGTACTTTTCTTTGCGAAAATCGACAGCAGTAACTACCAGGTTTAATAATTAAAATCTTATTAATGCGATAGACCACCTGGCTGTCCGAATTAGTCAAATGATTTGTAAATGGACAAACTAACTTCATTGCCTGCATTTCTTCGTCATCACTATTGTAGTAGAACAGTTATGGATTACTGACTTAGTAGTTTTCCTTGATATTTTTTAAAATTGACCTAGATTGCACTAGCTAAATGAACTTCAATTTGATTTTTCAGCCATATAGTATTGATTATCTTATTTGATCATTAACATAATATTTGCGCAGTTACATAAATCTGCAATTTGGTCTAATCATTCTTGTCCTTCCTCTGTTAACTATATCCTAGTCAAGATCAACGCGCGCACTTTATGAATTAGCATGGATCCGCCTTCATCAAACGTTAACATTGAAAAATATGGCATTTTTTCAATCAGTGCATCACTAGATAGTGTATTATGTGAAAATACATAAATCAAATGTGAGTTAGATGTCTAGCAAATGAAAATTAAGAACAATGTAAACAATCGGATCAATTAAAATATCTTTCTTTAGGGTTACAGAAGAAATGAAATATCCAATCTTAGTAATCAAAGCGAATGCGACAGAAGCTACATAGTTGATTGAATAAATAGAACGGATAATGGAATTGAACAACAATATGCGATAAATATATCAGGTGAAGAAACGTTGAATTAGAATTTAGGTGAGATCAAAGCACTGTATAACTAATTTAATCAATCGGTTCTTTAATTTGAATAAAGATACCGCGTAGGACGACATGCGAAAACTAAACACGATCAATATCGATTCGGCTGGCATGGATATAGCAAAAAGATATAGGTTTGATAATAATTACGATGGTTCACAGCAGGTTGTCACAGAATTATCTAACTGACTAAAACACGCGTAGATTGACATAATTTTTAAAAAAATAAAATAAGTGTACATAAAAACCTCCTCATCGGTAGACACAAAGCTTACTTAGACAGAAGGTTTGTCTTATCAAGAAAATATTAATCATTAGATGTGACTCAAATGAAATTGATTATTGTCATCAAGCAGTTATCCACGACTATGAAACATTATTTAAAAATTGGCAGACTCGCATCGTTGTTAGTTAAATTCTTCAACGAAGCGGGAACAAAAAAGACAAATTTATAATGCAACTTTACAGCACAACAAGTTAGGTGTCTCAACATAATTATGAATTTGTGGTTAAACAGGGTTAATGTCTTAGCTTTATGAATACTATTAAAATATAGCAGCTAAACTGCAGAGAATGTTTGCTTAAATTAGCATCATGGCAATATTCCAGTTATGCTGACTGTCATGTTTAATAAGCATAATCGAATAAAGCAGCTCCACAGAAAACCCATCTGCTCACTTGTGATCATTGTAATGGTGCAGATACGCAGCACCGGTTCAATCTGCACAATGCTAATTTTCTAGCTAGGATAAAAAGAAGATTAGTCCGAATATTATTAGTACAGCTATGCCAAACTGACATCTAATATTCATTACAGTTGTTATAATAATGCAACTAGACAGTAATGACGACATGGTTTAAGCGGAATTTTATTAATAGAGCGGCTAGAATGTGTTTACTGGCTAGTTTAATCCTCTTTATGTTGATAGCGCATATGAATACATTCTTCATTTACCTTCATTCTAATTGTGCAAATGTAAAGCACTGACTATTTTTTCTAACAAAAATAAACGAACAGTTAGAAAGTAAAATTTAAAAGGATTGTTTTCGCAATAATTGATAATAAATTAATTAGATAAGAAACCCACAAATAATCCAGATAAAATTCCACGTTCTTAATCTTTTACTGGAGCTAGTTACAGATTCTAATTCAGGCAATCGTCTTTTACAACAATTAGTTAATGCTGTATTCCAAATCGATACTAACGTTACTTCTGCAGCTGTTCCATTCAGAATATTATCTCTAGATTTCATTTGGACAGTTTGTTTTATCAATCTTGTCATCCTGTTACGACAATATATTGCAATCTGTCTGCAATTATCCTAGTTACTAGAATGTCTGGTCTCTACCTTATGACGGGTAAGATCAGATTTAACAGCATATATTTACTTACATGCATTTCTAGTTTCGCATCTTCTTACCTTCATTGCATGTAAGTATTGGCATGTTGTTAAATCTGATTTTACCCGTCATGTAGTGTGGACCGGGCATACCATTAATTAGGTTGTTTGCAGACGCTAAGCAATATGTAGTCGTAAGAGGAGGACGAGATTGATTAGAGAACGCAACCAAATTAATTCTAGAGATGATATTACGAACGAAACATCGGGCATTTGAGGAATACTGTATTACGCTCTGCATTCACTCATTCAACCATATAAGGACCAAGATTTAAGCATGTAGTCGCATTGGCCTTCCATCGCGACCATGATAAAGTCGGCGGCCCTTTAGCGGGTTTGTGTATGTCCTCTGGCATAGGCTTATCGCTGCATGGCGCACTAATATTTAGTTAGCTAATTTAAGCACTCCAGAATGTCCGCTATATTTCTGCGCTCATGTAGTCCTGGGCTTACGTGTTTGCCTAGAAGTCGTATATGCCCTCCATAGACCATCTTTGTCTGAGAAAATCGTGTAGCTTTTGATACTGTAAATCGCATGGTTCTCTCGACCAAATGTAATTTTTCTCGTCAGGACACTGGGGCCTAGAGTGGCACTGTTATCGCAATAATTCTTTCATCGCCCGATGTGCTAGTTCGGCCGTCGCGTTAGTCTAAGATTTGTAAGTGTCAGCGTGAAAATGTTTTATATAACTTATTAAATTTACTCTACGTGAACTGTGTATCTTGGTTGCTTACGATAAATTGCGGTGCACCAAATCTACTGATTCTGAGTTCTTCCTACTAATTTGTAATCGTCTTTTTGTCTTTTATTTCAGTGGTACAACTTCAACTCATGGGGTAAAATACTCGAACTTGGAAAAAACACAACCCAATCCCCCTCGAGCCACCAAAATAGGACCCACAATGTCGACAAGCAAAAACTGAAAGTTTCCTCTTTATGCGGCTTAAAATGCTGACATTTTGTGCACTCTTGAACAAAGTTAGGAATCTCTTTGGATACATTCGCGACTGCAACGATGCAATAAGACGCCGGGCCCCGGGATGTTCCAAATTTTCATACCAGTAAGCCATTAATTCTGTCCCTATAGACTCAGTCACAAAACGCATCACTGTTTTTCCCTCTTTTCGCACCAGTTTCCAGTTTGTATAGATCAAGGCTATATATGGTGCGAACACCGCTGTGCAGTTTTATTATTGGCTGACTATTTCTTGACATGTGGCATCATTTCCCAGTTCTTCAGAAACTTTCAAAATTGGCGAAACATGCGCTGTAGAGATTCTGCTGAGCGCATAGGCTGCCAAATTCTCGAAACGGGGTCAATGATGAATCGCTATATTGTATTCGTCTAGATCGTCAATAGCTTGGTGTACTCGTTACTTCTCAATTCCCAGTCACCGCAAATGCATTAGTCCATTCTGATCGTTGAAGATATCTATATGTGCACCGATGACAAAATATGTAAAATTTCGTATTGCTTAGTGCACGGCCAGTAATTCCTTTTTAGTGAAAGTATAGTGTTGCTCGCATTTAGTGAGTGTGCGACATATATATTGCGCCGTACATTCGTCCACTAGTAACACTGTCCCTATGCCCATATCTGACGCGCCTGAACTAATTGACGTACTATATAGCGGAAATGTTAAATCAGTGGAGTCTGCTAATTTCTGTTTAGATAAGATAAAAGATTCTTAGGCTTACTCCACCCAATGTAGCGGTACCTTTGCACTAAACAAATTTGAAAAGGTTTGTCATGTAACTACCATCTCCGTGAAATAGTGTCTTTAGAAGTTCAAAATACCAATTTTCCGGTTCAATAAATTTCTTTTAGGCACACTAGTATGTAACTGATAAGCTGTACCTTCGAATCAAAAGTAATTTATCCCTCTGCCAAATTCTTTGTAATATCGACACATCGGCTCCTATATCAAATTGAATAATCGATGACTATCAGTTAAGGAGTTCTAGAAAATTACCTTTTATAATAATCTTTAAGCATGGAAACGTTTCCCAGACTTTTTTTTCTTCGAGTGCCATTTGATTCTGAACATATTTTTTTGTGCTGGGCTGGATCATTTCTCAAGATCTATAATTTGGAGCAACCAAGTTGTTCATCATTTATTCATGACTAAGACAATCGTTGTTCGTGTGGTTGTGGACCCTACTACCACATTGAACAGAATGTTCTCTCTTAGAAATATACCGATTTAGCTACCCTAATGCGATTTATTGGTTGCATCTGGTATGCCTAAACAATGGGCTGGCTTCCAAGCTGCTTGCTGCTGACGTCCGTCATGGACTCGCTTATTACGCCGCAAAGACTTTTACTAAGATATTTCTCTCCCACCGGCTGTGGTGACTGGGCTCATACGTGGTCTCGCCGCTTCAAATTAGGTGGTCACCATGGCCGAACGTTGTAGAACATGGGTTTCAACTTTCAGGCCTCCCTGCGATATTGCGTTATATCTGGAGGGGTCCAATAGCATAAACTTATTGGCCTCATTCGATTGTAACACGGAAAATGACTCAGTTAGTTTAGACAACCATTGATTCATGCGTAACACAGTATTAATGGAAATTTCACCCGGTGGTTGTTAGAGTCTGCACAATTCAGAAAACAACTTCTGATGCTTAGTTCAGAAGTAATCCATCTCTCGCCAATAAAATTCTGCTCATGGCAGGACAACAAGCAATACTAGTAGGACTACCAATGTAACGTCAACTAATGCATAGACAGCCATTCGCACAATATGCGCTTCAAATGAAAAATATTGTGCTCGCACAGAAGCTTCAAATATTTTAAATCAAATCTTCGGCCTATTTAAATATATAAAATTCGTCGATTTGGATGAAAACGCTGGCATATGTCCGTCAGCTACCCTTGCGCAGGGTCGTTATTATTGAGTTTATCAATTTTAGTTGGGTCCTATATACGGATTCCGTCAGATTTAAAATAAAGTAAGTTATCCAACCGAAACTTATTTAGTTATAACTTCGCAGATTATGTTCCTTATGGTTTACCAAACCGTCAGACTAAGTTAATTTAGCTCAACACAAATGCCTTATTTTAATCAATTATTCATAGGAGTTTGCTCGTATTGAGCACGTCAATTTTGTAAATAAATTGCTAATACTTATTATCACGTATGCACATCTGCGTTTCCAATGCTGCTTTATCAATGTCCTGACTTTGTTTTATCTTAATTATTGCTCTTCTGCGATGACATTTTGTTGTATTCGCATCAGCCTTAAATAGGACCAACTTAGCCTTCTTGGCCACAAATGTGGTTTCTGCTACACAGACAATAATTTTCCTCAGTATTTAACGGAAAAGGACAGGCCAAATAAAAACTGTTTAAGGTTTAGATTTTGCAGCAATGCAATTGTAATTTAATTTCTCCAGCAACGTCCATTTTCAACAAGATGTTGTGTTCCATTTTAAGTAAATACATAGCTATAGCATTTTCTTATCTGCTGCCCAAAAGGTATGCATCTGTTTATATAATCGATTTACAATTGAATCAGATAAATTTGTGGATAAGAGATTTGAAATATAATATTTTATCATCGGCAAGAAAAATTTAACATAAGAAATATTTACAGTTCTTTTGCAGAAAGCAGATCGCTTATAACTAAAAAGTGATTCTACTTAATTTCTTGCTGAATAAGAATATTTCAAAACACTTTTTTTTCACAAAATGTCAATACTTAACCATTGAACTCGATTCCGTCCTTTTTAAAAAGTGCTTTGTGATAAAAATTTTCATTTACACAAATTCATAGAATTTTTTAAATAATTTGAATCTAATTCAATAACTATTATAGTATTAAATAATAATAATTAAGAAATAAACTTTATCGAACATTCCAATACTAAATTGAGAATTATGCGACAAAAACGTACATTTGTTCTAGTTTTCTAAAGCAGCGAGACCTAAATTTTATTTTGAATTATCTTTATTTAAAAAAGAAATATTGCTGAGGTTATAATTTACGGTGGTAATTTCTTGTTTAAATATTACATTCTCAATTGTGTTTATTTTGAATCTTTTGCATTTAATAAAACTTCTTAAAGCCTTGTCCATTATCAATTAACTTGGGTCAAAATTCATAGATGATGTAATTGTTGCTAAGCTTGTGGCCGTTAACATACCATCAGACTGAAGACATTAATAGTTGAAAATTGTACAGGGAGTAGCACCCAAGCATCAGGACATAATAAAAATTAACGAACTATTATTTAAACTTTAAATAAGATTAAGACGCTTTTAGCCATTAATCCACGTAAACTTCGTCGGAATAACAAATCATTATCGCAAAGAGAAATATGGTTTATCAGTCTTCGCTAGAATAGCTAGTATAAATATTAGCGACAAAAATAAACTCCATAACTGACACAATAGTAAATAATAAAGCCTAGCTCATATAGGCAAGTTTATAGCCAGTAAAAAATAATTTTTCTTTATTGTGCTTATACTATATATTATGCGTTTAATTTGAAAAAAATGGATAAATGTCTTGCTCATTAATGAGTAATACTGGTTAATATTCGTTGATTAAAATTAATTTAAGATTTAAAGATGCAAGTGTTTATACGCTTGCGATTGTAAGTATATTAATGGATCAATTCAAAGTCGATGTGAATGTCAAATAATTCCTCTACATAATTGATAGACTACGGCAGTTGCGGGTTAAAATGTTTACTGAAGACAAGAGCCGAGCAATGGAAAATAATAAAAAATAACTAGTTATAATTTTACTTTTATTTACTAAGACAGTCGTGCTTCATGAAATTAAACTATGTATGTCCGATAAACATAAATAAATCATAAGTGCAAGAAGATTTATGGCCTATCAAACATAGCTATCAAATGTAAGTGCGACAATAAATACCACAAACAACAAATAGGGATGTACTAGATCTCGACTAACTGAAACAATCATATTTATTACTAAGTGAATATTTATAAGGGCCTAATGTATATAGGCAATTAATTTTGCCAGATTGCTATAACTGTTTTATATGAAGGCCAAGCAGATGCTTATTTAATTCTAAAGATCAAAATTTTTCTATGCTACTTAATAGTTGACAATATAATTAAATGGAATGACACATAAAGCGCTCAATTATATATAGTTTCATTTAATGACACGGATTTAATGCTTGTGAACAGATTGCATAAAATAGTAAATTGCTTTTACGTAGACCCGATGAAATAAAAAACCTTTGATTAGAATCTGATTTTCGTAGTCATCGATCCAGTTTTCTGTAATCCACGAAACATCCCTCTATAAATATCTTGTAATGTAATACGTATCCAATTATATTGTCCTATATTTTCCCGTTTTTGGCACATTTGAATCTAATCCACAACCTAACATGTGAACTGGATCATCTCTTACAAAATTTTAATCTATAATGTTGAGGCCGCGCGACAGGGGATAACGTTTCGTCAGTACTGGTAATAGTGATAACATAAGGTGTTCCTAGCAGGCATGAAAAAGACATCGCTATACTTTGTCAATAATTTAATGTGATTGCTTTTTTCCTATGGGTGACCGGCTTTTGAAGGTCAGATTGACAACTTTTGTCATTGTGTTTTCTCTGCGATATCTCTACCTAAACGCAAAAATGATTTAAGCTCAGCTATCTTCACTCTTTAATGATTTTCGTGAATGCAATCTCCTCAAGTCCTAAACTTTTATAAGTTACATAGTATAACTACTGATGATCGTCGAGCTTCTTACTTGTCTACACACACTAGATTGTTTGAAACATACCTTGACAAGCCGATGTTTTATCTCAAGTTTGTAACAACAGGTAAAATCAAGCTTAAGCGAGACCGAACGCATTGAAAACCAAACAGTCAGTTTTGTAACAGCTACCATATCGCGCACACAGACTTGCTATCGACAAAATGCTGAAAGAAACCCGAACACGTGTATCTCAAATCCAAAAGTTTGTCTAGCAAAATAACGAAATTTGTATAGACGCATAACGATGCGCTTTTTGTTCATATACTCTATGATTAAAGGGCGTTAACGCTGAAACTGTTTTAAAATTCTCTCCGCCAGTCATCAGCATAGTCCGATTTCATTGTCGTTCCTGTCTTACAAGCATCCTTTTTTCAGAATTTTTTTATTCTATCACAAAATTAGTTATCTTTTGCAGATACTGTTGCTCTGTCTGTATTGGTGCCGGTAGAAATGGATTACAGCAAAGCAGAGTATACGTCTTTATAAATAAACGTAAATTAGTTTCGCGGACAGTGATAACAATTCCTAAAAACATGGTTTTCATCTTGATATAAACACCTGACCCATTAAGTGAATACATTTGTCAGTATAAGTTAAGAATTGCACAGTGTAGAAAAGGAAATTCACCTAGTAGTCAGGTTTCGTCCTTTTTGAGAACCCACCAAGTACTGGCCAGAATTTCACGCGGACAAAGTTTGAACCTGGGCACGTCTGCTTCGGAATCTGTTACTCTAACCACCTCAGCAGGGTCGCACCAAGGTTAGAGCAACATATTCCAAAGTAGATGTGTCAGGTTCGAGCCCTGTACGTGACAAATTCTGGCCAGTATGTGATAAGTTCCCAATAAAGACTAAACCGGTCTACTAGTTGAATTGCCCCTTCTACACTATACAATCACTAATTTATACTGACAAATGTATGTACATAATGGGTCAAGTGTTTATATCAAGATCACAACCTTGATTATATAAATAATATACATCTGTTCGTTGGTTGATAAACAATCCAGGAAAGTGTCTTAATGCTAAATATTCTTAGTTATTTACCACCCACTCAGCATCTGTCAGCGATATAACTGAGATTGATTCATATCTTCTTTCGAAATGAATAATATCATGAATAACCGAACCATTCAAAGAGCTTCACACTTCCAAAATTTCAACACACTTATCCCATTGAGCCGCTGTTCATACAATTTAAATAGCAAAATCAACTTCAGCTCAGGATTCAAACTTTTTATTAAATATCTGATGTATTTTGTATGCAACTGTGCTGCGTAGTTACAAAACAGCTAGATGCCATGTAGTGACTCAGAAACCATAGTGTTAATACCATGTACCTTTCGGTACTATAATGTTGGCATCGTGTATTGACACAAAAACCATAGTGTTGTTATCTTTTTCAGATTCGGTATATATATATATAATATATATATATATATATATATATATATATATATATATATATATATATAAAGTGAGAGAGAGAGTAAGCGTTGAAGTCGCATTCTCAAGACTATATATATATATATATATATATATATATATATATATATATATATATATATATATATATATATATATAGTGAGAGAGAGAGTAAGCGTTGAAGTCGCATTCTCAAGACTTTATATGATTTTAACTTCACTACTGCAGGTGTACATATTTGTCTAGGAGTTTTTAGCGTCCTATTTTCCCACATTTCCCACCCAAATATGTAGTGGGTAAAGGGCGTAATACCGTCTCCTACTGATGAGTTGCCAGTTATCACGAAAAGAATGTGCACAAGTATATACATTACCTCTTTGGTTATTCCTTCTGGTCATAATTGAACTAATTTGTTATTAGGTGCGCAACACCTAATACATAATTTTTTCAATTATGTTTGCTGTCATAGCAAAAAAATTTCAAAACATATTTGATGAAGGTAAACATTTAGCATGCACCTGTAACGAACATATACAAATTGAGAAGTTTTAATGCTGTTAACTTGATTTATAAGACTAATATCTTATTAATTAATTAATAATGATAAAAATTATTATTTTATTATTAATTTATTTATTCTTATTAAAATTTATGGTAAGTAATATTTTTACCTGTGGCAATTTATGTTTTTGTGTTAATAATATTAATGACATTAATACAGCTGGATGTATTTTATATTACAAATGTCAGTTTCGCAAATGTCGAACCTTATAATTTTCAATGTGAGGAAGATATTTTTTTTAAATTTAAGGAAAATTCGTTTTAATTTAAAATATATTTGAATAGTCATCAAAATCCAGATTTACAAAAAAAATATATACTGAAAGTGTCAATAGAATTTTATCTAAGGCGATTTCTGCTTCATTAGGCGCAGTTACATTTGATGCAATATCAATCTTCTCATGAAGTTATCACTGACTGCAAGAAAAATTTCAATGAGTAGACTTAAAAACGAATAGAAAACTTTAGGCAAAAATATAGCAAGATAGTTTAAAAAGCTGTGTAGTATATTTTATCACCACTTTGAAGCATGGAATCGACAAGAAAACTATGTTTTATTTTTACATTTTCTTATATGTATTAAATTTAAATGAAAACATGTTTTATCCTGTTTCGAAAAAAATCTATTTCGATTTTTGCAAACTAAAATTAAACGATATGACAATATTGGTGTTATATAGATCGATTTCGAGGTGCAAAATTTATAAAGAACCTGTTTATACGCCTATATAACAGGTATTGCGTACCTAGTAATTAGTTATTTAAATAGGACATGATGGATATGCAGAAAATAACATGAAAAAATGAATAATCTGATGTACAAATATATTAGGTGTTTAGGCGCGTCTCATTAGTAGAAGTCGATACTTCACCTTTTACCCATATTATACAATTGTTCACAAAATGTGGGACGCTACAATCTCCTATACGAATATCCATTCGAGCAGTAATAGAGTCAACTTCATATGAAAACTTCGTTAATGCGAATTCAAATACAAATCAATATCTACAAAGTATAGCAAGCCTGAAATTGGTATAAACGCTGCGATTTGTTCGATTGATTATATTTCTGCAAAACTCCAAATAAGAAAGCAGTTTCAAACATCTGCTTCTTTAGCAAAGCCCTTTTCACTTGACTCGATCGACAAAAATTATGCTACTTAGTGATAATCATGGCATCATGCATTGATAAATATAGTAGTTATATGTACGCTTTTGAAGGAAACTAATTAATATGAAAATATGTATCCAGTATTGTGTACCTAGTAAAAAATTAATTAAATTAAGCCAGAAGCATATACTAAAGTTTTCATTTACTTATTGTATTATCTCCAGTACACATGCATCATAGAACACACCCGCATTACTTGACGAAATATTTAGTGGGGTTTGTATGTCGTCTCAGATTCAACTGATGTGTCACTATATAATTAAGCAGGTATATTGGTTGCGAGGGCAAAAATAAAAATGACTATAATCCGAATTGTTAGCCTCCCTGGCGCATTTGTAAGCACGAAACAAACGCTTACATGATAACATAACTTTTGGTCATGTTGACTTTGGTATATCCTGTTTGTCCTAACGAACTAATTTGCCACCATATACATAAAATCTAATACATAAGGATATATATATATATATATATATATACATATATATATATATATATATATATATATATATATATATTACTTTACTTTACTTTACTGCGGCTGACTGATAGGCCTTACTTGGCTAATTACATTTTTTCTGACATCCACGTATTCGAAGTTAATATTTTGCGGTGTGTAAGCATTCGGGTTCTCAATGCCGCGTTTTGCGTACGCGGGTAATAGCTGTACACGGGCAGTTACACAAAGATCCGATATTTCACATTTTCCAATTTTGTTTTGTCTTTGATCGGGTTGACTCATTTTTACTTCAACTGGAAATGCGGTTCTATCACATCTTCGTTTACTGGCGACGTTTCGGTGCCTACTTTCCAGCACCATCATCAGGCAACACAACACTGATCACAATAGCAGATTTAAGCAAATGTGGTAACCTCGTTCCAAAACCATTCTATTTATATATATTTGACTCAACACTATTTTAATCATAGAATTTGTCTCAGTAACTAAACTCAATATATAACTTTTTATAATTAGCAGACCAATCATTACCTCACCTATACATCATCTCATCTCGTATGCAGAATATTTTAGGGGAGAGAGACAGTATCGAACCTTTTGTTATTTGTTATAACTGTATTGCTACTATGTCACGGTAATCAAAATTTAAAAATGCTAAAACTAAAACCTTGACTATCATATACTGTATTTTATTTAAAGCCGGGAACTCTAATGTATACAATGGTGTGTGAGGTATTGCGCACATAGCAACAAATTAGTTCAAATATGGAGCAGCAAGTTACGTAGATGGATGGAGAGTGAATGTTATAGCGACGCTTAGGTGAACGATTAAAGAGAGAAAGATAGAGATAGTCTGGACAACTGACGTTTTTCAAAAAAACTAATCGTAAGCACAATGCGAAGTTAATCAACTATTGGAAATAATTGCATAAGAATATTTGCTCATATGACTAAAATAATTCATTATATCTATATACATATATATCTAAATATAATATCGTAACACCTTTATATATATATATATATATATATATATATATATATATATATATATATATAAATAGAGAAAAGGACCATTGTTAATTATTAAACATGAATAATTTCTATTCTTATTATATATTTATTTATTACGTTAGTCACACCTTATATCAATATATAAAATACATGTTAATATGTATAAAAACATATATATGAATATAAGCAACAGTATGAGACCAACATCCCTAATCCTATATATATATATATATATATATATATATTATTATATAATTATATAATATATATAATAGCAAAACAGTTATAACAAATAACAAAAGGTTCGATACTGTCTCTCTCCCCTAAAATATTCTGCATACGAGATGAGATGATGTATAGGTGAGGTAATGATTGGTCTGCTAATTATAAAAAGTTATATATTGAGTTTAGTTACTGAGACAAATCCTATGATTAAAATAGAGTTGAGTCAAATATATATAAATAGAATGGTTTTGGAACGAGGTTACCACATTTGCTTAAATCTGCTATTGTGATCAGTGTTGTGTTGCCTGATGATGGTGCTGGAAAGTAGGCACCGAAACGTCGCCAGTAAACGAAGATGTGATAGAACCGCATTTCCAGTTGAAGTAAAAATGAGTCAACCCGATCAAAGACAAAACAAAATTGGAAAATGTGAAATATCGGATCTTTGTGTAACTGCCCGTGTACAGCTATTACCGGCGTACGCAAAACGCGGCATTGAAATCCACGTATTCATTATGCCGATTATTGCATATCTTAGTATTCGTGAGATAATTTAAAGCCGGTCATGTTTGAAAGTGTATGGTGTTATTGTATTCGTGAACGCTTTTGTGGCTATAATTACATGTTATGTTGTTTAAACGGATTGTTACTGTGCGTTTCGATACATTGTAGCCAACATATATCAGTTATTTAATTCTTAACTGCCAAATAATAAGCAACTGAATATATAATTGGATATATGCGAGAGCAATTTTTCTTATTCTTACCTACCTTTGGTCTGGGTGTTTCAAATATTTTCGCAATTACTTAAAAGAACCGAACAATTAAAGTCTTGATTAAATTCAATCTGCAATAAGGCATTGTATCCTTCATTTTTTGACATAAAAAAGTAGTCATTCCTATCGGATTATTTGTTTTAATCATTTACTGAAACTGAAAGTTTGTTATTTCGTGTTATCTCGATAATAGAAACAAAAGTACCTGGAAGACGAAGTGTCGTTCCCGTTCAATAATTCGTTAAGGGTAACATATGTGGATTTTCAGCATATTAGATATGCATTAATATATAATATTTTCAAAAAGCTCTATTTAAACATAAGACTCTTTTTATTAATTTTTCATTATTTCTCAGGAAAATGTAATGTAAAATATTTTTTTCCACCAGTGAGAAAAAAATTAAAGTAACTTATTTTTCTTGGTTTTCACAGTTTCGACCTCCGATACCTACTCTTCAGTTATATTCACGCCTAAAAATGAATTTGAGATAATTAAAATTTATTTTTTTTGTCTTTGGGTATTTTCATAATTTTCCATAAACCCTGAATTTTTTCTCCTGAGATAAATTGCTACAAAATATTAAAATTCGATACTGTTATTAAATTTCCTCAGCCTATTTAAAAATGAGAATTTCGGTATTTATTATAAAATAAATAATTAATATTATAAATTTTTCAGCATAAAAATGAATTAAAACTAATTAAAATCTTAAATTAAATTTATAAGTAAACTTTAACTAGGATTAATTTTATATTTTACACACAATTAATAATGTTACTTTGTAAAATAAAGAACTATTTATTGAATTAACAAAGCCTATTAATATTATTTGTCAATTTCTGATCAAAAATGTACAATTTGTCATTTTTATTTCGCTAGAACTTCAAAATATATTAAAACAGCGTTTGGAAAACTTACTAACATCATATTTGAAATGAATTTAAAACAACCTGCATAGCTTC
>JAQBSW010003974.1:72500-75129 GCA_029291075.1 Eudiplozoon nipponicum
CCGTTAAGTTGGTTTTGTATTTTTGGTCTGTGATAGATGTGTGCATGGAGGAGAATTACTTATCAAATTCAATGAATAACATCCGAATATTAGATTTTCGCTTCTTTCTGGCTGGGTGCGGAATTATCCCTTTCTTCCGAAAGCTTCAACATCGTTCATAATAACCATTGGAAATGTGGTATGGCCCAATCTTCGTTGGCCGGCGACGTTTCGATATGACGTTTCCCATACCATCTTCATGCCTCTAACAACAAAGAAACACGAAGATTCTCAATATAGCAGATCTATGCAAATTTTAAAGCGTTTAACGTAAAGTTCGGTATATTAAATCATAAAATTGGCAGATTTGTTTGTTCTAATCACTGAGGACATGACGTAATGCTATATGCAAATTCATATATATTGCAAGTCGTAACTAAACATGGTGATCTCTGCCACTTAGTTAGTCATTCTGCTTTGGTAACAAAATTTTTTTTATGAGACGCGTTGCAACGCATCACTAATGATAGTTTCACTTTGGTTTAGGACAAATCGAATAGATTGTTCGAATGAGGATTTTTCTAGATTGAAACATTTGTTTCTGAACAGAGATCTCGGTCAGCTTCTATGTGGCTCCCACATGAGTCGTTCCCCATAAAGCAGAATTAACTAGGCTTCTTGGCTTGATTTTGTGTACCATAAGACTATCATATTTCTTCCACTCAAGTAACCAACCGTGAATAAAAGCATTTGGTCAGGGTTTTGCTGATTTAACAGTTCTGCGAATCCCGTCTTCTTTTGTAATTGTATCGTTAATCAGCGTTCCTTGGCTAGGTTTGGTATCACCCTGTTCACCACGCGTGAACTAGTCAATTAAATCAATTATTGTTCCCTGCATTCCTACTCTTCGATCCCATTGATTTGGGGCATTCGTTAAAGCATTTTATGCATTATTAATGAATGCACTTACTCAAATTTATATGCGACGTCTTTCGGTAGTCCTCGTTTGAAGTAGTTCTAATTATATGCCAATGAAAGAGTTTTAATGTCGAAAAGCCTAATGATAAATTAATCATTTGCAATAGCTTTAATTACCGTCAGTTGAGTTGGTGAAATGCAGCACGCTTCAAGTTACACTAAGACATTTATATAAATTTCTTGTCCGGATTTCAAATTTTATTCAATATAAAAAGCATTAGCTTCTTTTGTCTGAGCTCAAATTTTTCTAATTCGCCGCAAATTAAAATTCCATAAGTGTTAACTGATTGGCACCAATAGCAACGTAAAATTTAGAATTTAGAATTATTATCGAGTTGGATTTTATTATCTCCAAGAATATAGATTATTTTCGGAAAATTATCATTTTCTGTTCTATTTCTATCAAATCAGATAACTGAATCAATATTTTATAAATGCTCCAAGAAAACAACACATTAGCATCATCATCATCATCATCATCATCATCATCATCATCATCATCATCATCATCATCATCATCATCATCATCATCATCATCATCATCATCATCATCATCATCATTACATCATTACATCATCATCATCATCATCATCATCATCATCATGTCCAGCGATACAAAAGTCAAAGTGACTAATGTTTCACTGCCATATAACCATAAGGAGTAAAAATAGTATATAAGCGAATTTAGACAAATTATTAGTAAGATTTACGAGAGAGAAAGATGGGCAGAAAGAGAAGGAATACCTAGTTACTATTAGTAAATTCATAAGGATAACTCACAGAAATGAAACAAATTAAGCCTCTCCACAACACCATTATGGCCAAGTTAGCATTCGGGCAAGGCGACATCAGCAATACAGCTTCCTTGCGGATTTCACTGTATCACGTCATAAACAAACCAAACCTCGCAGCTAACTTTGCCCTACTAAGAAAAGAAAGTTACGAAGATGATTCTACTAGACATCTGCAACAAGATCGCCACTGAGCTCGATTCGATGCCATATCGCTAAGGGTTTCTAACCAAGAACTGCGATGCGCACGAGGACTCCATCCCGGCAGACGAGTGGGTCCTGTACTGCCCAATTTGGATGTAAGTGACTTTAATTGTTTCTGTCATGTCATTAGCGCCAACCAAACAATTGAAAAACTCGATTGTATCGACGAAATCTTCAGTTTTAGACAATTAGTCGTCAGGTAGTCGCTGAAGATCCGATGAACGTAAAATCGTTAATGACTGGCTTTTGATTTATGTGCTAAACCGATCGTAACGATTATTTTATGAATAATGTCTCATAATTTGCTAATTGTGTATTGAGATTTACTTGCTCATTATCATGTACAATTCATCGAATATATTTTTTGATTCCATATAGACACAGATCAGTATTTCATTCACCTTAATATCAAATTAGGCATAAAAATATTTTATATCATTTCTTGGCAATTAAATTTTTGCTTCTGGGTAGGTCCGAGGTTAGGGCAACAATGTTAGAGCCCTGTTAGCGGAAAATACTGGACAGTACGTTGTATACAACCGGTGTCACAACAAGGAAAAAATACCATAAATCATATTTACTGATGCTATTTAACTTGCATAATCATTATTAGAGGATGACGGAAACCTGACTGACGAGGTTAAAACCACAATACCTAATTCAGGAGAGCCAGATAA
>JAQBSW010003975.1:0-52500 GCA_029291075.1 Eudiplozoon nipponicum
CAAACAGTATTTATCTGTAATTACCAGTATCTTGTACGAATGAGCCAGCCCGCCTTTTACAGCTCAAATAAAATCACGAATATATGTAAAAGTTATGCGGAAGTGAGCCATAGCGCAGCCAGTGGGCTGTCTAGCTTCGAGCCGTGCATAAATAATTCATGCTAATTGTGAGCCTTAAAATAACACTGATCTGCAATTTTTATTGAGAATTAAGATAAAATAAATCTAACAACTTGTCAATAGCTTGCTTTGAATTAAAAGTGATAGCAGAGTAGAACAGTCATCAACATATTACATTAAATTAAAAAGACACACGGCCAACCACACAAACAATAAGTTCCATTCTACAGAGATGGAGATAAGAAATGAAAATTGCAGAATATTTTCAACAAAGAGGAAAGAAAATGGAGTTTTTAATAAAGTATAAAACGGCGATTATAGTTTGCGCATCCTTTTATAGTAGAATTAATGTTACTTTGTAAACAACTGACAATGTATCAAACAAAAATGTTTTAAAAACATTATAAGGAAAGTATAAAATATAAAATCATTAACAGACGCTAGCCTTGGCAAGATTTGCTGACTACCCGAAACCATTAACACCATAAAATGAAATAGTGTACGGTCGTCTGCATGTCTTAGCCTCTAATGCGTTGCACACATCATCAGCCCGTTAATGAGAGGTTAACAGACATGTAGAGGCCGCAGTTAGACTGAAGCGAACGCGTGTAATAACGCGTTTGAAAGAGGCCTGACCACAGTCAATCACCTCGTCAGCTACGACGAAACACAGACGAGAAATAACTTCTTCGGTGACATTTTGGTAACTAGCTGCTCGCGAAGTACCTCGTGCAGGGTTCAATATCTTCATGCATCAGGAAGCATGCGCCAGTTTTAGACGCAATTGCGTGCGTAAGACGACTGAACACACCAGACATGAAACAAGACGTTTAGAGCACTGTTGACCGCATTCTAAGCAAAACACTAGTAAACAAATTCAAAGAAGGCAATTCATACAAAAATTTTATGAATTATGTAAAGGCACTGGGAAAAAATCATGAAAATGGGTAAGAGAATGTAGACCACTCACCAAAATAGTTTTATTCAATATATTAGTTAAAAAAATAAACAAACAGGTAAATGCGTAAACTTGTCCTTTGCTGGTAATTAAAAGACTTATACCTTTCAGAAAAAAATTATTTATTATTATTGATTTACTTGATAGCTACTGATGTATCAACATAAGCTCAAAAAGAGTCAGCGGGAAATGACAAAATAAGCAATAAAAACTGTAATCTCAACTGTACATGCATTTTGTGCTTCCTAGTGAGTCATCGGTAGAAGCTGGCAGTGCGCCAAAATTACACGACATATTTGGCAAACAAACGCGAGACATTTGGACGATGCAATTTCCTATAAGAACGCATGTTTAAACGGGAGTATGCTCAACTTGACATAGACTTTATCAATGCGATTTAAAGCCTACTCACCATAAATAATATGTACTAAGCCTGTAAAGGCTAACAAATCATTAACTATCTTAACTCAAAACATGCCTATCTTAATGGCGCAGAGAACATGTAAATGAGCTGAAATTGGCTACATATCGGTAATCAAGCTATGGTATTCCTCTGTTCTGTACTCAACAGCATTCAACCAACGCTGCACTGCATCAATAAAGAAATCTTTTAGAATCCGTTGGAACTTACGCTCTTTGTGATCACTTTTATCAATAACAAATTTCAGTAAACGAGAACGAACTACAATATTTAGAACGTATGTAGGGGATTCTGTGCCTCTGCTGGGCCAATTGAAAAAAAACGAATATGTGCCAAACAGTGTCAGGGATGTTACAGTGGCAAAGCATTAGCAAGTCTCTGTTTTTAAGCAATCAACATTAAATAAGAAGTTACTTACCATCTGGATTAAAGCTGAAGTTCAACGATACGCAGTATCTGGTACGAGACTAAAAGTGCGCAATAGAACCATTACGAACTTATAATCTCTATTAGGAAGGAGTCCGTTCCAGCTGAGTGAAAAAGTACTGCCGTGGTAACCATTCATAAATTGGCACCAAAAACATTTCACGCCGCAATGAGACTATTTTCTGTTCTTTGCTGCGTTATAGGTGGTCAAATCAATCATAAACCTATAACTTTGTGAAAATCTAAATAAGATTACTAGGTCACCTTAGCCTGGAGTTTCATAAATAACGATATGCTTCGAACGGATTTAATCACAGCGTCTCGCTCTCGAGTGAAGACATGGCATAGCGCACTTCCAAATATTTGATTTGAAGGATATCTTGAGATGAAGCTCGCTTGGTTCTTGCTCGAACACAGTAAAATTACAAAATATTTCACATTAAATTATATATTGAATAAATGTTTAATTATGAAAATTGAGTTGCTTTATGGAACAAATGTGGATTTAATTGCTGGTTCCATGAATGCTAGTCTGTGACACGCAATTAATTTCATACTCGAAATAATTTCTTATAAATCTAATGATTTGCAAATAACAAAGGTAACTTATTCGCACTCGATGAAATACTGTATATAAAAGGAGGGTTCTTAGACAATTAGAAAAATAATCTATACTTACACAGTATGATATTAACTTCTTTATTTATTAAAATCTTGCATTTATAAACAATCTTTAGTTAAAAAGAAATTAATTTGGTTTAGCATGCAAAAATCCATATTTTGCAAATATATTTTAGGTGTTGCGAACCTAGTAACAAATTAGTTCAGTAGTGACCTGAAGGATAAACCAAAGACAGCATGAACGCAAAGTATAACCTCATGCACATTCGTTTCGTGCTTACTGGCGATTCATTAGTAGGAGCCGGTATTACGCCCTATAACCACTATATATGTGGGTGAGGAATGTGGGATAATAGGACGATATAATCTCCAAGACGAATGTGTAAACCTGTAGTAGAGGAGCTAACATCATATAGTCTCGACATTGCCACTTCAACGCTATCTTACTCTATATAATATATATACCGAGTCTATAAAAGCTACTAACACTATGACTATTGTGTTAGTAACCGATACCAACATTATAGTCCCCAAAAGGTAAATGGTACTAACACTTTGGTTTTCAAGTTGGTACATGGCACTAACATGATGGATATGAATGTATGCTATAGTTCACCGAAATTGAGAATTACATCTATTTCTGAACACCTGTAACTCCAGTAAATCAATACTAATTTGTTACTAGGTTCGCAACACCTGATACATACTTGCATATATATTAGGCCTCCGCAACAAGTTGTATTAACTATTATAAATCAATATTTCATTTGTTTACAATTCTTTAGCGCTTTTCTTATTCAGAAAGCCCGTGTTTGTTTGTTTAATCGAATTATTTGTGTTTTGCAAGTGATAAAGTAATATTCTATTTGTTTACATTCCTTTAGTTAGCGTTTAAGACGAGCGAAAATTTTCACATTATTTCCAATCTGGCATTCGAGATAGACGTTCCTGGCTCTATTAGTATTACTCTAACGTATTTGTAGAAAAAAGGGAGAATTATCTTAAGTGAGTTCTCAAATTTTATAGTATACATAATTGAATTCATGAGAAATAAAGGTTATTCATTTATATTATTTAGAGTTTATGGACACGCTATTCCATATAAATTTTAAAATGTTATGCAAATATAAGCTAACTTTTTGTTAAGCGGTTAATTGTGTTGATTTGTTATATTCAAAATTTTGTCTTCATTGTTTCTTCATCAATAGACAAGTCGATTTACGGTTTTAAAGTAATACTTATAAAATCTTCTGTGCTTTTATATAAAACTAGAATTTGCTCTCCTAAGAGAGGTTATTTTATTTCCTGGACGCCAATTGTTAATTTTTTTACTTGATTCTTTCAAAAATATCGTTCACATTAGAGGAAGCAATCTTTGATTCCTGGTCAAATTATATAGATGAAATTTATAGCTATCTTCAAATGTGTGCATTTTTGCATTATATATTAATGAGTTCATTTATTGATACTCTAGATATTTCGAGGTCGCCAACTAAGTAGGGTCAAATCTGGTCTGGAAACCTTCTATACCTTACAGTGTTTCCGGTTATCTGGCTGTTACCATTACTAAAGTAGATTTTATTAGCAAATTTGCGTCAGGCACTCCACTACTATTTAACGAGTTAATTGGAAAACCTTATATATTGGCAATTGAGCACTCAGAAATTTATTAATAGTATTAGTCACCAAAAGGATTAAGTTAAGGATCATTTGTAGGATGTCTCTAGACGAAACTCACTTGATACTTGTTAAGACCCACTAAAATTTTAAAAAAATATTTCACATTAAATTAAATATTGACTAAATGTTTGATTATGAATGTTAAGTTGTCTTAATGGAACATATCCGGATTGAATTGCAGGTTTCATGAATGCTAGTCTGTGACACATAATTAATTTCATACTCGATATAATTTCTTATAAATCTAATGATTTGCAAATAACAAAGGTAACTTATTCGCACTCGATGAAATACTGTATATAAAAGGAGGGTTCTTAGACAATTATAACAATAGTCTATTCTTACACAGTATTGTATTTACTTTTTTATTTATGAAAATCTTGCATTTATAAACAGTCTTTAGTTAAAGAAATTAATTTGGTTGAGCATGCCACAAATCAATATTTTGCACATATGTATTAGGTGTTGCGAACCTAGTAACAAATAATTTCAGTTTTGACCTGAAGGATAAAACAAAGAGAGCATGAACGGAAAGTATAACCTCATGCACATTCGTTTCGTGCTTACTGGCGATTCATTAGTAGGAGCCGGTATTACGCCCTATAACCACTATATATGTGGGTGAGGAATGTGGGATAATAGGACGATACAATCTCCAAGACGAATGTGTAAACCTGTAGTAGAGGAGCTAACATCATATAGTCTCGACATTGCCACATCAACGCTATCTTACTCTATATAATATATATACCGAGTCTATAAAAGCTACTAACACTATGACTATTGTGTTAGTAACCGATACCAACATTATAGTCCCCAAAAGGTAAATGGTACTAACACTTTGGTTTTCAAGTTGGTACATGGTACTAACATGATGGATATGAATGTATGCTCTAGTTCACCGAAATTGAGAATTACATCTATTTCTGAACACCTGTAACTCCAGTAAATCAATACTAATTTGTTACTAGGTTCGCAACACCTGATACATACTTGCATATATATTAGGCCTCCGCAACAAGTTGTATTAACTATTATAAATCAATATTTCATTTGTTTACAATTCTTTAGCGTTTTGCTTATTCTGAAAGCCTGTGTTTGTTTATTTAATCGAATTATTTGTCTTTTGCAAGTTGTAAAGTAATATTCTATTTGTTTACATTCCTTTAGTAAGCGTTTAAGACGAGCGAAAATTTTCACATTATTTCCTATCTGGCATTCGCGATAGACGTTCCTGGCTCTATTGGTATTACTCTAACGTATTTGTAGAATTAAATAAAATAGTAAATACCATACTGTGTAAGATTAGATTATTGTTCAAATTGTCTAAGAAACCTTCTTTTATATACAGTATTTCATCGAGTGCGAATAAGTTACCTTTGTTATTTGCAAATCATTAGATTTATGAGAAATTAATTCGAGTATGAAATTTATTGTGTGTCACAGACTAGCATTTATGGAACCTGCAGTTCAATCCGGAAATGTTCCATTAAGACAACGAAACTTTCATAATCAAACATTTATTCAATATATAATCTAATGTGAAATTTTTTTAGTGGCTCCTAACAAGAACCAAACGAGTTTCGTCTAGAGACATCCTACAAATGACCCTTAACTTAAGCCTTTGGTGACTAATACTATTCATAAATATCTGAGTGCTCAATTGCCAATATATAAGGTTTTCCAATTAGATCGTTAAATAGTCCTGGAGTGCTTGACGCAAATTTACTAATATAATCTACGTTAATAAGAGTATCAGCCAGATAACCGGAAACACTGTAAGGTATAGAAAGTTTCCAGACCAGTTTTGACCCTACCATGTTTGCGATCTCGACATATCGACAGTGCCGATAAATGAACTCATTAATATATAACGAAAAAACGCAAATTTAAAGATAGCTATAAATTTGATCTTTATAATTTGAATATGAATCCAAGATTGCTTCCTCTAATGTGAACGATATTTTTAAAAGAAACATGTAAAAAAGTTAATAATTCGCGTCCAGGAAATAAAATAATCTATCATAGGAGAGCAAATTCTAGTTTTATAAAAAAAACACGGAAGATTTTATTAGCATTAGTTTAAAACCGTAGATGGACTTGTCCATTGAAGAAGAAACAATGAAGACAAAATTTTGGATATAACAGTTCAACAAAATTAACCGTTTAATGAAATGTTAGCTTATATTTGCAAAACATTTTAATATTTATATGGAATAGCGTGTCCATAAACTCTAAATAGTATAAATGAAAAAAACATTTATGTCTCATGTATTCAATTATGTATACTATAAAATTTGAAATCTCACTGAAGATAATTCTCCCTTTTTCTACAAATTCGTTAGAGTAATACTAATAGAGCCAGGAATGTCTATCTCGAATGCCAGATTGAAAATAATGTGAAAATTTTCGCTCGTCATAAATGCTAATTAAAGGAATGTAAACAAGTAGAATATTACTTTACAACTTGCAAAAGACAAATAATTCGATTAAACAAACAAACACAGGCTTTCTGAATGTTAGTACTATGTACCTTTTGGAGACTATAATGTTGGTATCGGTTACTAGTGTTAGTAACTTTTACAGATTCGATATATATATTATATAGAGTAAGTTAGTGTTGAAGTGGCATTGTCGAGACTATACAATGTTAGCTACTCTACTACACGTTTACACATTCGTCTAGGAGATTGTATCGTCCTATTTTCCCACATTCCTCACCCAAATATATAGTGGTTATAGGGCGTAATACGGGCTCCTACTAATGAGTCGCCAGTAAGCACGAAACGAATGTGCATGAGGCTATACTTTCCGTTCAGGCTGTCTTTGGTTTATCCTTCAGATCACAACTGAACTAATTTGTTACTAGGTTCGCAACACCTAATACATATTTGCAAAATATTGATTTTTGACATGCTAAACCAAATAAATTTCTTTAACTAAAGACTGTTTATAAATGCAAGATTTTCATAAACAAAAAAGTTAATACAATACTGTGTAAGAATAGATTATTGTTCTAATTGTCTAAGAACCCTCCTTTTATATACAGTATTTCATCGAGTGCGAATAAGTTACTTTTGTTATTTGCAAATCATTAGATTTATAAGAAATTATATCGAGTATGAAATTAATTATGTGTCACAGACTAGCATTCATGAAACCTGCAATTCAATCCGGATATGTTCCATTAAGACAACCAAACTTTCATAATCAATCATTTATTCAATATTTAATTTAACGTGAAATTTTTTTAAAATTTTAGTGGGTCTTAAGAAGTATCAAGTGAGTTTCGTCTAGAGAAATCCTACAGATGACCCTTAACTTAAAGGTTTTGGTGACTAATACTATTAATAAATATCTGAGCGCTCAATTGCCAATATATATGATTTTCCATTTAGATCCTTAAATAGTCGTGGAGTGCTTGACGCAAATTTGCTAATAAAATCTACTTTAGTAAGGGTAACAGCCAGATAACCGGAAACACTGTAAGGTATAGAAGGTTTCCAGACCAGATTTGACCCTACTCAGTTGGCGACCTCGAAATATCTAGAGTATCAATAAATGAACTCATTAATATATAACGCAATAGGCACACATTTGAAGATAGCTATAAATTTCATCTATATAATTTGACCAGGAATCCAAATTTGCTTCCTCTGTTATATCCAAAAATTTGTCTTCATTGTTTCTTCTTCAATAGACAAATCCATCTACAGTTTTAAAGTAATGCTTTTAAAATCTTCTGTGTTTTTTTATAAAACTAGAATTTGCTCTCCTATTAAAGATTATTTTATTTCCTGGACGCGAATTATTAACTTTTTTACTTATTTCTTTTAAAAATATCGTTCACATTAGAGGAAGCAATCTTGGATTCATACTCAAATTATAATGATCAAATTTATAGCTATCTTTAAATTTGTGCCTTTTTCGTTATATATTAATGAGTTCATTTATCGGCACTCTCGATATGTCGAGGTCGCAAACATGGTAGGGTCAAAACTGGTCTGGAAACTTTCTATACCTTAGTGTTTCCGGTTATCTGGCTGATACTCGAACCTGGGCGCGTCTGCTTCGGAATCTGGTGCTCTAACCACTGAGCCATCCTACCGCGCACTACACTGCACACAATTTTCGGTTATATACTAACTAATGTAACTTGGTTAGTCTATTTTTCCTTTAGGTGGATCTCATATGGCATCCATTTAGACACAAAGTTCCAACTAATCATCCCCAATCTGTCATTTCTGAACAGACAGAACTATTACTGAACACCTGTTTCTTCAGTAAATCAATACTAAGTTGTTACTAGGTTTGCAACACCTAATACGTACTTGCATTTATATTAGCTCTCCGCAACAAGTAGTTTTAACTGTTATAAATCCATATTTGATTTGTTTACATTTCTTTAGCGCTTTTCTTATGCAGAAAGCTTGCATTTCTTTGTTTAATCGAATTATTTGTGTTTTGCAAGTGATAAAGTAATATTCTATTTGTTTACATTCCTTTTGTTAGCGTTTAAGATGAGCGAAAGTCTTCACATTATTTGCAGTATGGAATTCGAGATAGTCGTTACTGGCTCTATTAGTTTTACTGTAGCGTATTTGTAGAATTAAGCGAGAGTAATCTTAAGTTGGTTCTCATATTTTCTAGTATATATTATTGAATTCATGATAAATTAAGTTTTTTATTTATATTATTTAGACTTTATAACATTGTAATTTGCTCTTCTTGGAAAGTTTGTATTATTTCCTTGCAGTCTGTTTTTATTTTTTACGTGTTTCTTTCAAAATATATCGTTAACATTAGAGGAAGCATTCTGTAATTAGTACTCAATTTATCTTGTTAGGAATAGTGTAAAGTGAATTTTAGACCACTAACTCCACAGATTATCTATCATTTTGTAGTTGGTGAGGTACTAGCACTGCACCGATGTTCCTTATACATGAGTTTCCTCTTTATTTTGCAATTTCTGTCTTTCGTTTATGTATTCCTGAACGCAATGACAAAACCGTGACGTTGGCTAATTACTTAACTTTGTAGTGTTTGTGAGAGTAACATTAAACACACCGTGAAACCCTGAGCAGATACTATGTAGTAAGGAGAAAGCAACACTAAATCCTCTCGACTAGATTCCTCAACTACTTTTGTGAATGAGCAGTGCTTCCTACGGCGTTTAGCATCACAACAGTAAGGTGCATCACGCGGTTTATCCTTATATGTGGCTAAACAAAAGCGTAGATCTACACTACGAGTACCTGCTAACTATGTTGGCAAGAAAATTAGTTCGGCTTCAACCCATGAGCTGCTAAAAAGCACGCACTGAATATAACTTTTTGAAGTATTATACAAGAAATAAATAATTGGAGGATGACGACACACAATTCTGCAGCACGTCGGTTGGCCTGAAAATGTAGAAAGAAATGATTTGCTGACTTATTTTGTTAACATCGAAGGTCGTATTTGGTTCACTTGCGTGTGTGGGGTCTATACTTTTAACACAGTCTTGCCTCTACACATTGTTACTGAGGCGAGAAATCCGTTGGTTAAAGAAAGAATTTGTCTGTAAGCAGATTTGCAATAGAAATTGCATCCAACAGGACTGTGGAGCCACAGTTCCACTAACAAATACTTTTAGCTTGCAATTTATCCAAATAAATGTTTGGTCTCGAAATTGTCATTTATGTGAAATCGAATCCTGCTTGGTTTTCAGACAAAGGATTAATAATCATACATTTTTATATGTCGGTTGTTCAATACGCTTTGTGTTTACGTCGACTTTCACTCTTTACTATGACGTAATTTTTGTATAACCATTGGTTGATTTAAATAAAACTATAATGACCTAAGACGATTGTTCGTCTATCCTACTCTCGATCAAATAGTGACGTTAGTAGGAATATGAAAATTGGTAACTATTTCATTAGGCTTGGACGTAATAATTTCATTGTGGAAAAAGGAGTGTGCAAATTTATTGCCATAGCACATTTCTTTCTGTTGGCAGCTGTGTCGCCATTCTTCAATATGAAATATCCTCGCTTCAACTGATGGCTAAATTATAATTAGCTTTATGCTTACGCTTTTAATGTGGCTAATTAATGGATATACGCATAATAATTCACTCGCACTCTCTCTCTCTCTACTCATTGCTAACTCTCTCCTCCTCTTCCTACTCTTTTTCTTTCTAACACTACTCATCTTTCTCGCCTTCCCACCCTCTGACACCTTCTCTGCCGTCTTCCCTCTCTCTTCTTTACACTGTCCCTCTCGCTACCCCTCTCTATTTCTCTTTCGCTTTCGCTCTCTCACTGATTCTATCTTTCTCACTCACTATCTCTCTCCCTCTCACTTACTCTCATTTTATCTTTACTTGCTATATCTGACCCTCTTTCTTCCTTATTATCCATCAAAATCTCACTCAGTCTCACTCTGTTTTTCCTCTTCCTTTCTGTTTTATCCTCTCATCATCTCTCGCTCACATGTTTTCTTCCTCAAACATTTTACATCTCACGTGTAATTTCTCTCTTGCTCTCTTCTCCAAATATCTCCCTCTCTCTATCCTTCACTCCCTATATATCAATTTCTCTATCGCTCTCTCTTTCTATAAAACTCTCGCACTTTAAATATCTCCCTTTTCTCTCCTCCCTCTATCTGCCTTATTTTATCTTCTTTTCTTTTTCCACTCAAATTCTCCCCACCACTCTTTCTCTCTTTGAGTTTTTGACTCTTTTTCCATCCCTCCATCTCTCATTAACTATCTCTTTCACTCACTGCCTCTCCTTACCAGTCATTCTCTCTTACTGTCACGCTCTCATTCATTCACCCCCCTTAAATCGTACTCCGTCTCTCATTCTCCCTCTCACTCCCTCTATATGATGTGCGCTCTATCGCAATCGCGCACACACTCTCTCTCTTCCTGTCTTCTTCTATCTACTTCGCTCTCCCTTTCAGCCATTCTCCCTCTTTATCTCACATTATATATTTCGCATTATCTTTTTCTTCCTCTGTCTCCTTCTCTCTCTCTCCTCTATTGCTCCCTCATTCTCCATCACTTTATCAATTCTTCCTATTCTAATTCTTTAAACATCCACCTCTTGCCCCACCCTTTTTCTCTCACTATAACTCTCTCACACCTTCCTGCCCAGTTTGAACTAATTTTTTTCGAATACACAATTTCATTTATATATATATATATATATATATGCATATAGATTTGTATATATATATATATATATATATTAGTTTTTATCCTACGTTTTGTCATTCACGTTAGTTTTGCTATATTTTTCGATGACTGGTTAAAAGTTATTTATTTAAACAAATGTTGTCGAGGTTATCAGAAAATTTGGAAACTGACATTCTTGGAGTTCTGATTGTTTGGATTTACATTATCGGCATATTTTTTATTTAGTTTGTTGCTTTGAAGGTGTATGGCCGAAATCATTTTATGAATTTAACCCCAATTCTACTTTAACACACATTCGTATAAGATTTTTTCACGTAAAACCGTTCAGTATTTCTAGACCAAATATATATTGCTTTCTAGAGCGTAATATCAGCACCTACTAATGAGATGCCAGTTTACATGTGTATGTATCTTTCATTTCTGCTGCTCTGATATATCATTATGGTTCTATTCGAGCTAATTTGTTCTTCGGCATGCTATTTGTAATACAAAATAACAGTATTTTTAAACCTGGTGACTGTGCTATCATGACATATTGATCCACAGTGTTTTGCTTAAGTACATCTCTGGCACTCCGATGTGAGTTAATGCATATTTGAGTAATTTGTTTACGGAATGTTCAGGTGAGCAGAGTCTTTCAATATAAGTCTTTGGGATTTTTAGGGTTTTTAATCTTAATTTTTATGAAAACCATAAGACTGATCAGTTAGAAAAGATACAGCACACCCGGTCCAAATGCGTCAGTGCGTGCGACTGGCGGTAGTTTTGCTATGTTGTCAGACGACCGGTTCAATACAATGGGAATGGTATTTACTTCAAGCTCACAAACTTGATTTAAATTAAGTTTCATTTTAGATCAGTTCACTACACGATTGGTTAGAGTTAAATTAATTTTATATTTGACGGTTTCGAAATGAATAAATTTTCCAACAGTCTAAATTAACTAATTCTGGCTTTATTTTTCCCTTGTTGCTTATTTTATGTGTAAAATCATTATACTTCAACAGCAACAATATCTACAAATGGAGCGGTGGGAAATTGAGCAAGAACAAGAAAATAGCCAGTTAATCTTACAAGAATTGCTTAATCAGAAAGGGGAGCTGCTGTATATGGAACCTAATGCAACTTCTGTGCCCCATGGGGAGGTAAATACTTTTCTTATAAACGTATGATGAAAACTGTCACTTGCTCTTAAAATATATTTTTCTAACCGGTATGTAATATTTTTTCCTATGTATTTGATCATTGTACTTACATGACCGATAAGGGTTTATTGCTGTTTTTATAAAGCCCATGGTTTAACCAATCATAAACGGAGGACTGAATTAATCTTTCAGATTGTGCCCTTTTCCTATTCTGGATTAAACTTAAACATTCATCTCGTGCAATTCTGCTCACTAAATATTATCATTAGGATTGAGTCTTATTTTGGTAATTTATTGTCGTTATTTAATTTACTCCATTATTGCTGATTTGTACATTTTGGTATCCTTGTATTGCGCCAATAAGTAAATGTGCGAAAAATATTTAAAAGAACGCACTTGATCTGCTCGAGGACAAACAGGAACTACGGGTTTTCTAATTTGCGCACAATTGCGAAAATTTCACTCCTTAAATGTTACTCAAATGTGCCAATCTACTTACTTCAAAGTGTTTGCTAAGCTAGTGCGAAATGATAAGGCAAATGGAGACAAACATTGATAGAATCGACTAGAGAAACCATATTTGTCAACAATGAATTTCAATAAGCTTCAAATTATGATTGGATGAACATCTGCTCGATTACTGCTTACGAATTGTCATGAAATATTTTGGTGATGCGCATTTAAAAAATTGGTTTATCATTCTAATTTGATTTTGCTTATTATAAGGGCAATGTACTTAAAACTATGTAACACTTTATATAACAGTTATTAAAGAAATTTTTAAAAAATATTGCAGAAATTCCAAATGCACATTATACTGATTCAAGCAGTTTTAGATTGTGTTTGAAAATTGGTACCAGATTAAAATGATTGACATAAAACATGTGGTATTTTATATATCGGATATGTTAGATGTTATAAATAATTCTTAACATTTTATCATTTTACGGTCTCCATCTATATGTCTAAATCTCCCAACATTTTATTATTTAAAATTCTGAATTTTGCTTACATTGTAGCATGTCTTATATGCGAACTCGTATATACCTCAACAGCAAAATGAACTACAAATCGAAACGCAGCAAATATACCAAGAGCAATCACAAAATAGCCAGATAATCTTGGAGGAATGGCGTAATCAGAAAGGAGAAATTCTGTATACGAAACCAAAGGCAATGTTCGTGCCCCAAGGGGAGGTAAATGATTTTCTTATATTTGTGTGTCGAAAATTTTAATTTTCTCTAAAAATAATTTAGCTTTTCTAAACTGTATGAAAAAGTCTTGCGTTTCTATTCGATCATTGTAATTAAGGCGAAATAATAGCTTATTATATTTGTTATGGCGCCTATATTTTAACAGGTCTTAAGAGTTTGGTTGAATTAACATTCTGATGGCGTATTTATCTTATGTTTTGAATTATAAATGAACCTACACCTCGTGCAATTCTGCACTCTATTTAAACCAATTTGCACAATGACGTAATATTTTAAACCTAGCCATAATGTAAAAACGTACTTATTGCGGTTGTGTATATTTAAACATTTATTTCGTCCAGTGGTGTAAATCTTTGCCTTAATCTAAAATAAATACTTATTAATGATGTGTATACTTAGCTCCCATTTTATTAAGCATACTCGCATATTTTCTAGATGCATTAAAATATTTTTTTAAATTTTTGAACAAATTTGATTAACCCAGAATGCCTTTGATTTTTAATACATTGTGTATTCATTAGGTGAACAATTCACAATAATAAATTCGATTTTACTACGAAATTGAGCGAATAAATCTTTGAAACTCTACCTTTGGCTTAGTGCCTAGTTGGTTTAGATTTCATCGAGCACTGCATTTGAAATATCTAACGTGATATATTTGCACTCAAATAAGCAAATACCTATAATTTGAATACTATCCCTACAACAATTTTTATCGCAACTTAAAGCCGTATAGCAAAGTTAGAAGCCTTAATTTTACTATTATTTGCCTAAATGTGATAGATCCATAACCATTGACACGCAAAAGAAGATTAAGAAATTAGATATTAACGATATGAATGGCATTTAATTACGCTTAGTTAGTAAACTAATTAGTTCAAATATTATCAGAAGGATAAACCAAAGACAGCATGCACATTCGCGAAAAGGGCGTAATACCAGCTCCCACTGATAAGTCGCCAGTAAGGACGAGATTATACTTACCGTTCATGCTATCTTTGGTTTATCCTTCTTGTCATATTTCAACTAATTTGTTACTAGATACGTAATGCCTTATACACAATCGCATAGGTATAAGTTCTCCGTCACAATAGTATATAACTGTTATATATTTTATTACCGCGAAATTTGATAACTAATATCGATCAAGGCCAGAGTGTATGGATTTGTGGTGTAGGGGTGTACATAAATAGATTTAATTCTTAATTTTAGTGAAACATTGAAATCTATTGTGTTGGTACCATGTACCGACTCGACAAACATAGTGTTAGTACCACGTACCTTTTCGGTACCATAATGTTGTTATCGGGTACTGAAATACTAGCCATAGTGTTAGTATCCTTTACAGACTCGGTACATATATTATATAGCCTGAGTTAGCGTTGAATTCGCATTGTCGAGACTTTATATGATGTTAGCCTCACTACTGAAGGTTTACTCATTCGTCTATAAGATTGCAGTGTCCGATTTTTTAACATTCCTCACCAAAATTTTAAGTAGGTAAAGGGCTTAACATCAGCTCCTACTGCGGAGACGCTAGTAAGCACGAAACGAATGTGCACGAGATTATACCTTCCGTTCATGCTGTCTTCGATTTATATTAGTTCTCCGCCGTAAACAATATTTAACTAGTATTGATATTTATGCATGATCAGTAGGAAATACGAGTTGGCGCATGCCTTGTAGGATGGGCGATTTCGATTGTCTTCCACCCAATTCTTATTAGCCATATCTGTTTTGAGCATCTGATCCCTAGACATTTCTGACTAAATTCATGCAGTTCCTCTCACTCTCGAATTGCAATACGGATATCATCGGCCTACAGTTGTCGATCTTCTGGGCTACTCAGGCGCTTTTTATTCTCTGGTACGTAATTCGTCGTAGCGAGCAATGCTTACTGATGGCATTTGGCCAAAAGTGCTAAAATTCTTGAAGTTTATCAGCCTGGATTTACATGAGAACGTTCCATATACAATTGGGACGGCCGTTTGTTTAGAAAGTGTTATTGCCCAATCTTCGTTCAATTATTCCTTCAATCAAAACCCTGCTTGGGGCTATTTAATACTCCGCTTGAGAAGGACAATTAAATAAATTGCTCACCAGGCTACCAAGGCATGTTCAGCCAATTTCTTGAAACACAGAAGAAGGCCATCAATCTCGGATTGCATCGTAGGGCCAGATGGGAGATGTAATTTGTTTAGGCTAGTGCACTTTCGGGGACGGAAAGTTTTATTTCGAACTTACCAGAGTGTCAAATGCTTAAAATCACGAAGATTATTGTTTCTCAGATAATAAAATTGCCAACCTGCTTTAAATACACGAATAACAATATTGTAACACGCGGCTCCACGTTACAATCCAACGATGTTTAATTTTGACAGATATAGTGCTCTTTAAGATCAAATAGTCTAATTCTGTTTTTACACAATATTTCTCTTAACTGTGATTTTAGAAAAAATCTCTCTTATTTTCAAGCAGTTTTAATTGAGATTTCTTGAACTGCACTTTTAATTGTAATTAATAGGGTTTTGTTTAATAAATATACACACCCGCGCGCAATACGCAGGTAGAATGCGGTCGATTATAGTGCCTATGTGGATTTACTGACTTTCTTTACATTAATCTCAGTTTACATTATTAAGATCAGTTCAGATATGAATCCACGCATCAGGACATCAGATGTTCCTCAATCCCATTCACAAAATTCTATAGTCCAATGGATTATTATAATTGAAACATGGAAAACCTAGTAAACAGTGGAATAATTATTTGTGATGTTTTTTCAAGACTGTTTTTACACGATTTTTATCCAACAATTATCAGTGACAATATTTATCAGTGACTTTAAACCAAATTTCTAATCAATCTGAATTTATATCATCATATATTTTTAATTATTTACATGTATTCATCACGATTCAGATAATTACTTGTGTATAAGACATTCAATTGTGTCGAAAATATATCAATTCGTTGCCGTCTGGAGCACGGTCTATTTTGTTTAACTGTGAATTGATTCATGCTTAGCTGCACCACGTGCAATAAACGTCTGAAAACGGATGAGTTTTCTTAATTAAATCTTTGGAAAATGTCAGGGACTGACCATGGAACGGGTGGGGATAACAACCACCATGAAATGTAGGAAATCATTACTTAATAGACAGCTACCCCGAAAAAGCTATTACTCTAACTACAAAACATCCTATTATATAACAGTAAGATGCAGTTTTTTGCGGACAACTAATATATATGTAATTATGTATTAGGTATTACGCACCTAGTAACAAATTAATTCAAATAAGACCAGAAGGATAAACTAAATTAAGCATGAACGGGAAGTGTAATCTCATGTGCACATTCGTTTCGTGCTTACTGGCGACTCACCAATAAGTGACAGTATCACACCCTATACCCACAATATTATGGGTGAGGAATGTGGGACAATAGGAAAGTAAATACCTCTATACGAATGTGTAAACCTGCAGTTGTAGAGCTAGATTCATATAAAATCTTCAACGATACGACTTCAAAGCCAACTCACTATATATAATATCTATACCGAGTCTGTAAATGTAACCACCATTATGGCTGTTGTGCCCGTATATGATTCCAACACTATGGTAGCCGAAAAGTTACATGGTAGCAACACTATGGTTGCCGCGCCGGTACATTGCACCATCACAATGAAATTCAAGGTATGCTAAAGTTCAACAAAATTGAGAATTACGACAAATTCTGAACACATGGTATTCCATCAAATCCAATCCAGTAAGCACGAAACGAATGTGCACATAAAATTATATTTTCCGTTCATGCAGATTTTGGTTTATCCTTATGTTCATAATTAAATAAATTTGTTACTAGGTACGCAATATCCATTACATAATTGTATATATGCTAGCTTTCCACAATAAACATTATCTAACTTTTAACAATAATTGATTGCGCGGGTGGTGGTAACAATACTATATATCACGTTTGTGAGCTTGAAGTAAACACCAATCCCATTTTATTTAACCAGTCGTCGAACAACAAAACAAAACTACCGTCAGTCACAACGAACTGACGCGTTTCGACCTTCCATGATAAACATCAGTGTACGACGGCAAACTGACTAGTGAGAACCAAACCGCATTGAATATATATATGGGAAGCAAAAATAGATAGACAATTATTATTAAAAGCTTTTAGACTTTTAAAAAAAGCAAAACTTTTTCAGTCAAAATGGATTTTCAATTAAATTTGCTTTACCGAGCTCTGGTTTGAAAATGAAATACTAAAATGTGTTTATTGCCATACATGTTATAATTGACTTTTTCAAGCATCCATTAGTTCGTTTGAGCGATGTGCGCCATTAAGTTTTTAATTGGAAAAGCAGAGTAACTTCATCGGATATTTTTCACGCCACAAGCAGATTTTTGCTGCCTTAACACCTAATCCACCGACCAATAGAGTTTAAACTCAATGTTGCATTTTGCCATTGGTTACCACTTTAACAATATATATTATTTTTAAGAATATTTCTTTTTGCAGTATTTGCTTTTATTTATGTAAAAAAGTTGCTTGGTTTTCCTGAGTTTTGTGTCTCGCAAACAAATCTTTCGATTCCGAGCATTGTACTGGTTGATAGTCTTCTTTCTTACTTAATTAATACAAATTGTACTTTGAATCATTGAACGGAATTCATTTGATGCTCAAAATGTGTTGCTTTTTTAATTGAAAGTAAATAAGCGTGTTAGCGTTTACTCATTTTGAATTCATTTCAAGAGTTCTCACTAAGTGGGTATCACAATTGACTTCGTGTTATGCAATAACAGGAAATATGCAATTTGTCAATTATTGAAATAATTATTCGAAAGCAGGAGTTGTAACTGCTGTGAATTTTTTTCTAATTGGGTCTTTTAGGTCTTCGCAGAAAATACGATCTACAGTGAAAAGAAAATCGAGGAGTATATGGCTGGGAAGAGATCTTATAATATCTTAATTCCTAGCGATAATTCGCAACTCGATCTTTACCAAAATGAACACGCTCAATGGTATGGCTTTGCGAGTGGTTTAAACGAGATAAGTGACAATACAGTGCACTCATCGACTAATATGGCAACTATGCCACTAAAACTGGAGTACATGAGCCACCAACATGTTGGCCCATCAGCGGATAGAATACTTTGCTATGACGGCTCACACTGTGATACAGGTCAATCCATGTACGAGCAGATTCCTCGAGCAAACAAAATTTGCGTTGACGAAATGGTAATTTCGAACAATCAACAAGGCAGCTGTCAGCCCATCTATGCATTACCGACTATTTCATCGCAAACACAGCAGCAGCAAACATATCAACTGTTGCAACAGAAAATATTACAACAACAGCATATAATAAGCAACAGCAATGGAAATTAGAGCAGCAGCAACAACAAATACTGCAGTTCCAACAAAAATATCGACAAATTTATCCAAAAATACAAGACATAAAACAACGGCTGTTAGAAATGCGCCAGCAGATGCTAATAAAACAGCAGCAACAGCAACATGAAGAACAGCACGTCGGGCATACTCTGTATACACAAGTTCAGCATGCTGCACCAAAAGCGGATTCACTTCCTCATGTGGCGGTAAGCATTTTTCATTATGATTTTATGATTCAAAATATTATTTATTTTAAACATTTGTCTTAGGAGATAATTCGATAAATTTATGCAAACGTTTATCAATCGTTTAATACCAAGCTTTGCAAGATATTATTAACGTTATCAATTTTGATTACAGTGCCAGGGAGTCCCATGGCTACGGAAGGGAGTTACACAGCTCCGAACTAACAATATTTTCTGAGCATAGTTAACAATACAAATTGCAATTTTCTAGCAATAACAGGGCTGTACATTAATTTCATAGCGTAAATTGGAATTAGTTTGCTTTTTAAATTTAATTTTATTTATTTGCACCTGTTTTACCGTTTGCAATATCATGATTGCGAGCTTGCAATAAACTCTTATCCCATTGTATCTAACTAATCTCACAACAAAGTAAAACTCACGTATCTACAAATGAATATCTATTTAAATGTAAATAAAAAGGCAAAACAAAATAGAAAAACGTAAATATGGATAGAGTATGAAACAAGGGAATCCAATCAATTTCGTGCGTCACTTCCGGTTCAAGATCAATGCCTGAACATGCTTCGTCTGTTTGCATAAATCCGGCTGAAATTTGTTTATCCATAAAACTTCGTATATGGCTAGTTCCCTTTTGTTTATTCATTTAGTAATTATTTAAAATGCTACGTATGGAGAACATGCGTGTGACATTTCAACGATGTGTTTCGCAATTGCAGACGCGTATTCACCATTTGATTTAAAACGTGTTTAAGTTACCATGAACACTCATTCGAGTAATTAACCGTCAGGTCAACCAGCCTACGTAAGTTGATCGATAACTAGTGCATGTATATTGATACATAATAAGTGATGTCGACATTAATGGCTATTTCTCTTTGATTGTAAGTAACGACAAGGTTGTTACCTTTTAATAACGCTCAAAGTTTAGCTGCATTAACTGTGCGTGTTAATACCGCATCAACTCTCTTTTGTGCCTTTGGGGAAACTTCATCCTCCTTAAATAGGATATTAAGGTAGATTGTTTACTTTTCTGGTCCGCAATACGTCTGTTTCTGTTTAATTCCTCTTTTAATAATTGATTCAATTAACTTTTCATGGTAGTCAATATGCCTTAAATGGTTAATTGCTTCATTATATTCACTGTCTTTGAAATCTTCACTAAACAACCTGTCAATGCTTGAAAAGCAGCCAATAACATATGATCATTTATATTGAAAAAGGCATAAAACTGCTGTAATGTAAATACTGTGTGGACAACTTTGGTTTATGGTAAATTGTTACAATTAGTTTACCATATATATATATATATATATATATATATATATATATATATATATATATATATATATATATGTTACTATACTTATACAACTTATCGCAAACGGTTTTGTCTTTTTATATTTATCTAGGATTTGATGCCTTTTAAATGCCAGGACGCAGGCAGTGAGGCAGAATTTCAGGATTCAACGGATGATAGCAGCAAATCAATAAACCTTCCTGACGAAACTGTGTATAGTCCACGAGAAGAGGATGCCATTGATTCTATGTTGGAATCTTATTCCGATATTATCAATCAGGGCGAAGAAAATCAACAAATCTTTTCGTTTGAAGGCACCGAAGAGCTCTACTGTATCCTTCCGATTAATAAATAAATGACTGGAAACTTTTCCGATTAACTAAGAGAAGTATTTTATCTCGCAAACCTTCACTACAAATTACGCAACATCATTGATTAACTGGCAAAGTTTTGTGATATACGCAGCTTTATGTACTAGGTGTTGCGCACCTAGTAAGAAATTGATTCAAATTTGACAAGATGGAGAAACCAAAGATAGTATTGGCTCAACGTATTAGTGCATGCGATCATTTGTTTCGTGTTTAGTGGCTACTCAGAATGAGAAGTCGGTACTGTGCTCTATAACCACAATAGATTTGAGTGAGGAAAGTCGGAAAATTGAACGGAAAAATCCCCGATGCCGAATCGGCATATGGTCCCAACGCAATGAGTTTAATGTAACTAATATTGAGAATTACAAATACTTTTGAACATCTGTTACCGCTCAAATCTATACCTTTTAGCCTTGCTCAATATTACTTATCTCTTTTAACGAAAATCGTGACATAATGCATTTAAATATATAACCCAAATACACTGTGGGTATAGGGCGTAATACCGGCCCCTTCTGATGATTCGCTAGTAAGAACGAAACGAATGTGCACATGAGATTATACCCACCGTTCATCCACACTTTGGTTTATTCTTCTGATCATAGTTGTTCTAATTTGTAAGGAGGTGCGCAAAACCTAATACACAATCGATGATTTGTTATACAATGTTCTGACAACAAAATAAGTGTTAATGAATAAAACACACAAGTATTTGTAGTGCCCTATTGCTAACAACCTTTTAGTTAGAGAAGTTTTTATATATATACATATATATATATATATATATATATATATATATATATATATATATAATATTTATTTGGCATCAAAATCCAACTGGCCCGACCATTGAAATAACAAATCATTGGTAGGATATGTGGAGTTGAATGAAATTGTGACTAGCAAAGTATTTAATAGCAGGGGGAGGAGTTGATGAAGGGAAAAGTTATCATCAACTTCATGATAGTTCAATCTGGTGAAAAAAATAAAAACGAAGTTCCATTTGACTAGACAAGATATATATATATATATATATATATATATTCAAATGTAAAATGAACAACTGATGCTATATAATAAATTGATTAATTATATGTAATGTAAAGTTAGTTATTACTTGGTTGAGTTTGTAGGCATAAGGAGTTTAAAACACACGAAGAATGTCGTATATCGGACCGGGGTGGGTGTCGCACATCTCATGATCATGAAATATTTTGGATATCCAGGTAAAATCGGGTAAAGACCGCAATACTAATGTTGTAATGGTACTATGGCAGCGTGAATGTGATCATGTACATTCCTGCAGCTGTGGAACTGCCAATCAACTTGGACTGGACAAGGGGAATGTCTCGGATGCTGGACTGATATATTTCTGACATGGAATCGAAGGCAAGAAGCTCTGACTTCTGGGTTATCCTAGGCGGGTAGTAAAATTGGGAGCTGACTCGACAGGCGTAGATTCATGCCATACAAAGAGTACTGTTAATGTGCGAGGATGCCAACACTGTATTAATTTCTCTATGCATTCTCTCTACCATAGATTAGACTGTGGGTGATAGTTTGTCTTAAATAGGTTCCCATGAACCGCAAGTTATTTCTGAAACGATCGAATGAGAAGCATGTACCTTTTTCAGTTATAACCTCGTTGGGAACACTATAATGTGCTATACTTGCAGAGAGATATCAATTAGTGAATTCATCTTAAGAAAAGGTCTCAAGAAACGCAGCGGGTCATGGATTATATATATATATATATATATATATATATATATATATATATATATATATATATATAATTAATTTAAAAAGCAGCATAAGTACCAATATGTATAAAGAACGATGTAAAAGATAAATTTGAATAAACCCATTTTAAATTATAAGTGAAGCAATGCCATAAATACCTGGCAAGCCAATTTTCATAACCACAAAATGTATTTATCAGAAAATGCTGCCAGATATTTAATAAAAAAATTATATGACGTTTAGGACATTAAACGAACATTATTTGCAAGGGTTGTAATAACAGTTATTAAATCAGAGTTGCTATCCTAATTTGAACACCATTCCCAATATATACATACATTTGGCAGTATAAATGAAGCATTGTCTAATTTAGAAAAGGCAATTCATCCATTAGACCGGTTTCGTCCTTACTGGGAATTCTTTATATTCTGTCTAGAATTTGCCAGGTATGGGGCACAAACCTGGGCACATCTGTTTCGGAATCTGGTATTCTAACCAAGTAGCTACCATGCCGCATACGACACACAATTTTAAGTTATATACTAGCTAAAGTTTCTTGGTTAGACTTTCCCTTATGTGGAGTCTACATGACATCCCTTTAAGCCTAAAATTTTAAATAACCATCTCCAATCTGTCATTATAGAACAGGCGAATCACTACATGAGCAAGTGCTATTGAATTGAACATTTATATAATTTAATGAGCATTGGTTGCGCAGGCGGTAATAATTTGGTCATTTTTCTTTAGCTTCGATTAGTGTTCTCTTGCAGACATACACAAGCACACACAAAATGGCACTTTCTTATTTAGTGAAACATCGTTTATGATAAAGAGATCTACTACGTAGTATAAATAAAGCCGTTGAACGAAACTTACCATTCAAGATGAAATAGGCCGATGGCTGTAAAATGTTTCTGTAACAGGAAGCCGAATTATTCGTAGCAAAACTAGAGAAACTTTTTGTTAAAATCTTGTTTCGTGAAGCATGGGCCAGGTACCTAAAAAAATCTGGCGCTCAAAAAATATTTCAAGAATATTTGGGCACAAAATACTGTATCATGAAAACGAATCTGATAAAGCAATATTACCACATCGAAAATTAATTAGTAAGGCCGGTGGAAAATATATCTTATTTGTAAAACTGTTGCAAAAATTGTTTAACTACTAACTATACCAAACATAAACTATCATTTCACCTAAATTCTAAATAAATCTCTTGGACAAAAACTAAACCTTAGCACAATGAATATGTTTTTTAAAAAGGCAGAGAAACTCAAATTTTACTCATAAGAGAGAAAACTAAAGTAAGGTCTGCTAATTAACTTTTTGCACGTGGATGAATTTAAATGTACAAATGATATTTACCGTTAGTGCATGTAAGAGAAAGATTTTAAAAATCATGATTGTACATGCTAGTATATTTGGGAACATTGGCAGCTAAAGAACGACCGTAAAATATATTTATTTTGCTATAAGCAGTGGGCAGTGCATCTTCCTAAAAGCTAACTAAATGAGATTCCGCTGGAAATGTTTATCCATGGTTCGAAACATCTACTCAGACTATGAACTCAAAATACCAAAAAAGACTTTTCATTGTAAATAGTAGATTAAGAAATATAATCCTTTGCCTTTCAGAATATTTAATAACATGCAAAATATCAGACTACTGTTGGAAACAATATTGTTATTTCTATCCTAAACATCATAGAAGTGATGTCATATATTATTAACCAGTGAAATGTCGGAAATGTAACATTTAACCAAAAATGCATTGGCCATAATACGTTGTCAGACACATAATAAAATGGTTTGTCAGTGGTGGCATGTTTGCTCGTAAAAATCTTTGCTCAGTTAATCCAAAATCATTCCAATGTTCTCCCCTGATCTATAGGAAACCAATTTTAAAAATGCGACTATGTTAAGGGTCTCAAGCCTGTATATCATGACCCAGGTTATTAATCGATTACTTGTTTCTCAAAAAAATACTTTTAAAGTATTTTGGGGCACCAGATACTGTATCAAATCAGTCAAACTTGCAAAGCAATATCACCAAACTTGGAATCAATTAGTGATGCAATTGGAAAATATTTCTTTTATTGAAATATTTGTAAAACATCGTATCATTTTTAAGTGTTTAAAAGTTATGCCGTCATTAATGTCCCTTAGACATAATCTGACTTTGAAAACAATGAATAAGTTGGAATAAAGTATGGGGATGCACAAATTTAATCTTATTTGCGAAAATATTAGAATACAATCCATATTACTTTACATCTTACACGTAGACGATTTCAAATAAATAGACGTTTTGGTGAAAATGCCAGTAACGGTGAGGTAAAAAGGTTTTTACTATGCATTATAACAAATTGGTGAATTTTAGCATCTAACGACCAAATGTAGATAAGTTTATTGCTACCTTAACTATTCTGGTAGTTAAACTTTTCGAAATACTATTTAAGAAGTAGAAGTTGAAATGCTTGACCGTGGTTTGAAAACAGAAATTCAGTTCGAGAAATCACAATAACATTAAAAATGTATATGTATTGTAAGTATTCTTTACTTTCTAAAATAATTTTAAACACGAAAATACACGACAAAAGTAATGGAAACCACTTGAAACAGCATATTAGTAAATTATATTTAAAATTAGCATAGAGAATTACATAATTAACAATGTATATAAAGAAAGTTATATATTATATATTTGAATAAACACGTTTTTAATGTCTGAAATATAACATGTAACCGAAAATACATTTATCACATGACGTTGTCAAATACGTAAAAATAGTTACATGGCATGTTGGAGTTGTTTTCTCGTAAAAACGTTCGTTTAGTTAATCCAAAAGCATTCTAATTTTCTCAATTGACGTTTCATTAAGAAATTTTTACAAGACGTCTACGTCAATGGCTGCAGGTCTGTCTTGTTGATTTCTTTCTTTGGATTTAATACCGTAAACAATTTCTACCATAAACGGAGCAATGGCATTTACCGCTGGAGGTGTACAAAAGTATTTTATAAAATGGTTTGTTGAATTGACTTTTGTCACCTAAAGATCACCTACAAGGCGTTCTATAGAGGAAAACACCTAAATTATCAAAAAAGGCCGAAATTGTTCCTAACGTTTGTACAATTATATAAATACAGACATAATTATCATTATATAAGCAATATACAGATTTGTAGATTTGACCGCATTTTTCTTGTGCGGGACAATTGGTAGCACTCATAGGTCGGTAAAATCTTGAACTTTTTCCATCTTCAGATGATGTAATTTTTGGCCTCAGTTGATGGGTTCTCACTTGTCCCTTCTTCTTTAAGCCTACAATTAGCTGATTGTCTGAAAATGACGTTGGAACAAGATTTTCCATTGTTCTTTCACCGAATTTTCGAACCCGAATTTCCAGGTTCATCTTCAGGTTCGACACAATACGCACAGAAGTAAATCACAACTTGTGGCAAATGTGGTATCCTCATTCAAAATGGATATATTTATATTTATTTTAATTCCAAATGTATTTTTAATTGTCTTCCTAATATCCGGTCTTCATACCTAGTCTCTAATACTCAAATGTATACAAAAAACTTAGCCTTGTTCCCCTCCGCGCACACAACCACCTATAAACTTGTTTATTTTACTAAAGTGACATTTTATTGAATAACTATAAGCACACCTAATGGATTGACATACACGCCAATCCATGATGTTTATATTTAATTTTTTAAATAATTTCTGTTCCGGACGCATAAAAAGATCAACAAAATTTTGATTTCAATCCTGCAGTAACCCTCACAAGCCCCCAGTTTACCTAATCCCATCCAGCTTGCAATCGGTTATAGACCGAGAGAGAGGTTAATAAAACTGTTGAAAGAATGTACAGTATTATTATCGTTTTGACAGAATACGCAGTCTACACTAATGAAATCGGCTCTCAACTAAATATACCTTAATACTCATATCCTATATAAATTAGTTCATCCATTAAATAATTAAAATATACAGATTTGTTTATAAAAAGATTATGTATCAATAAATATTTTTATTAATTAGTGTGCATACGTGTACTTAATATTATCGGTTCTGACGGGCGCATATACAATTTTAAAATAAAAGCCATTACATTTTACAAACGATTGCGTATATAATGTAAACTTTGTGTTGTTCAAAATAAAAACATTATATATCCCATAAATTAGCTTTAACCATATGCAATGCATATGAACTTCAGTGGTAATGAATCAGCTTCACGAAGGAGAGCTTAAAAATTTCCAATGAAAATTTGAATAACAATACGAAAACCTACCATGTAATAATAATCTAACGATATCAATTTCCAGATCTAAGATAACACATATGAATTTAGTTTTGAAGACTCTCGTTATCGTATGACTTATCCCCTTAACATGGTATAAACGCAGAAACAAGATGTAAACGTGAATTGTATAAAACCGCTGAATGTCGCAACATCAAGTTTAATTACAGCTAAAACAAAGTTGGACTTGTTTTACCGAATGTCCGCGGAACCAAATATTGTTTAGATTTGCGTGAAACCCACACTGTATACAAAACAACATCCAGCGAATTGGCATATCCGAAATCTCAACAGTCCTACAAATTCGCCACCAGCACATCATCACTGAACTTCGATTAATTTCAGCGTATGTCAAGTTTTAAATTTCCATAATAGTCGTTTGTGTACTTGCAGCTGTTGTTGTTGGCGTTAGTTAAATTGCCAGCGGTTTTGTCGCTTTATATGATTTTCGTGTTGCTCTTCTTCTTCTTGTCTGCATCGCTGTTGTTGTTGGAGAAGGGACTGGGGGTGTTAACAAAGATTTTGTTATTGTATTTTCCATCTTGTTGGTGTTGCTCCTGTATTTTTCTCTGCTGTTCATGTTTTTAGGTGATTTCTGCTATAATTGCTGCTGTATTTGCGGTTCCGTTTTAATTTGAAGGGGTGATATGGTTGGTTTGTTGGTGCACGTGCTGTTGTTGTTGACGATGCTGGTGTTTTTTATGTGGTTTTTGTCTTAATTTCTGCTGTATTCGCGGTTCTAGTTTAATTTGAAGAGGCGATGAAGTAAGTTCGTGTGCGGAAAATGATGGTCGATAGTATTTCCGACATTTCGCTAATTGAGAATCCATCCATCCTTGATTGCTGGCATTTACACACCAATACCCACCTTTCCGCGTCGCCCCTTCTCTTTGGGTATGTTTTCAAAATGTTTGTTAAAAGACAACGTGTGCCTCACAGAATAGGTTAGTACACAAAAATAGAACAAATAAAAAACAACTAATAAACAATTATCCAGGACAAGAACGAAAAACTTATTATACAAAATTTTCGAAACCAAATGTTAGCAATGCTTAATCATAAAATGTTCGAAGAAATGTAAAAACATTCAAGTATTACATAAGTATACAGTGATATATATATATATATATATATATATATATATATATATATATATATATATATATATATATTCTTTTGAAATGCGAGCTTTAATAAAATTCATTGTACCCTTCCTTTGTGCAAAAACAAAAAGAAATTTTATCAGATATAAGAAAATTTTATTTCGCATGGTCTTCTCAAATATCTACTAATGAACATATCTTTATATAGAAATTGGAAAGCAAAACAAGATAGAAATATGTGAACATAGAGAGAGTGTGAAAAATAGAAACCAATCAAATTGCGTGCGTCACATCCAGTTCAAGCTCAATGCTTTTACGTGCTTCTTCTGCTTACATAAATCCGGCTGCAATTTGTTTATCCATAAGGCTTCGTATGTGGCTAGCTCCCTTTTGTTTTTGCATTTAGTAATTACTTTGAATGCTACGTCTGGAGAACATACGTGCGTTGTTTCGATGATGTGTTGCGCAATAGCAGACGTGTATTCACCATTTGATTTAAAACAGGCGTTCAAGTTGCAATGTTCTCTAATTCGAGTAATTAACCGTCTGGTCGATCGGCCTACGTAAGTTGATCGACAACTTGCGCATGTATATTGGTAAATAATATTTGATATCGACATTAACGGCTGTTTCTCTTTGATTGATGGTAAAGGCAAGTGTGTCACCCAAAATAACACTCGTAATTTGGCTGCATTAAATATGTGTGTTAATGCTGCTTCAACTTTCTTTTGTGCCATTCGAGAAACTGCATCCCCTTAAATGAGAGGTTTAGGTAGATGGTTTTTTTTCTGGCCCATAATACGTCTGTTTCTGTTTAATTCCCATTTTAATAATTGATTCAATTAATTGTCTAGAATAGCCATTAGATATTAAATTGTTAATTGCTTTATTATATTCATTTTTCTATTGAAACGGCACAAAACTGCTGTAATGCAAATACTGTGCAGACCATGTTGGTTTATGGTAAATTGTCCTGTTTATTTTGCCATTAGTTTCTTCCTTTAATAGTACATGTAGGAAAGGAAGACCGTCATCTTTCTCGTGCTCTGACGTGAAGCCGATATTCTTATGTGCTTTGTTGAAACTTTGAAGCAATGTTCGTGATTGTGACCTGTTCTTAAGTACAAGAAATATATCATCCACGTACCGTATATATTGAACACATTTACTTATGTCACTCTTTAATGATGTATTTTCTAGGTGCCCTAGAAAAATCTCAGCGAACACTGGAGATAAGGGGCTTCCCATTGCGACACCATCAGTCTGTTTGTAGATGCTTCCATTAAAACGAAATCGTACATCTTTCGTGCATAATAAGATAAGCTTGCGTAGAGTGTGTTTTAAGTCACATGGTGAATACACGTCTGCAATAGCGCAACACATCATCGAAACATCGCACGTATGTTCTCCAGACGTAGCATTCAATGTAATTACTAAATGCAAAAACAAAAGGGAGCTAGCCACATACGAAGCCTTATGGAAAAAACAAATTGCAGACGGATTTATGTAAGCAGAGGAAGCACGTAAAAGCATTAAGTTTGAACTTGATGTGAGGCACGCAATTTGATTGGTATCTATTTTTCAAACTCTCTCTATGTTCACATATTTCTATCTTGTTTTGCTTTCCAATTTATATATAAAGATATGTTCATTAGTAGATATTTGAGAAGACCATGCGAAAGAAAATTTTCTTATATCTGATAAAATTTCTTTTTGTTTTTGCACACAGGAAGGGTACAATGAATTTTATTAAAGCTCGCATTTCAAAAGAATATATATATATATATATATATATATATATATATATATATATATATATATATATATATATATATATATGATAAGTCCAAACAGACGAACTTAAATTCGAATAATGGGCATCGCAAGAGTAGATCAAAATAGTCAAAATAAAGTGTGCCTTAGTCAGTTGTCAACGCAAAGAAACTGTGTCGATAGAATATAATATATATTAACGCATTTTCTGTTTAGTTAGTGCCTTATTTCATGTGAAAATATTTGCTCAGCGAGCATATTGAATAAGCCAGGCTTGATAATACGGACATTGGCGAATATAATGTATCAAACAGCATATCTAACATAAGTACGTGCATTGCACAGCGATACAAATTCATGGCTATTTTTGCCAAATCTGAAGTTATAAACGTTTTAAGAAAACTCAGTAAATGTAGTTGTTTGAACAAGGCAGAAGAATGAATTCATTTGTGTTTGGACACAATTAAAATGCTATTGATTGGAAAGACCATTTTTCCTTCTTGATAAAAAGCACGTGCCTCTTTAAAAACTTCATGCATAAGGAACTGTATTCATGACCAATTTGTTATACAGACAGCTCGTATAAACAAGGATTGTTTAAAAAATAAGTAATGTATAAATTTAGAGACGCTGATATTTATTTTATTTTCAAAAGCATGAAGTTAGTTTACTTTAAAAAAACATAAGAGATCTAACATTAAGTGTAAATGTAACAGTTTAAAATAAATTTTCCTCTTATGTTAGTTTTCTTGTTGTGTTCATACAGTATATATAAATTATTCAATTAGAGTATCGAATGGAATAAAAAATGAAACTATTATGATAGACGGAGTTTATACTTATTGGGCATTCAACCTTAATCAGTAATATCGGATTTTGCACACAGTTTAGAGTGATTTACTCATTTTTATTTGTAAAAACTTGAAAATAACATTTGCATAAGGATGAGTTGTGGGACTGAACCAAATGCCCAGTTTCATTCTGTCTGCAGTATTTCTGGTTAATTCTGAAGAGCTCCCAATAAGGATGATATTCGTTTTACTAGATTAAACTGCCGCTTATATTAAGCCAAATTTGATTTCTACAAACAATTTCTGCACGATCAAATTCTACCATTTTAATTCAATATCACATTGTTAAGTGGTAATCTGTCTGTCCAACAAGCATTCATCTACCTGATTATCGGGTTGCGATCCGATTTGTTTGTGTCCGCTGTCTTCCTGATTTTTTCTCCAAAATTTTCGATAACTGAATACGGTTATTTTTTAATGGAAAGCTCATCATAATAAGGTGACAATCAATATGTCAAGTGGAAATATTAGTTTAAACTGCCCCATTTATACTTTTTGTTAGATCACTTTAGCATAAAATGCTAGGAAAGTGTATGTCAAAATGGTTAGTATATATGTCTGCATGTGTACACACTTCGAAATGAGATTAAAGTGAATTAGTCACAATTAGTGACAACTCACTGTGTGTATGTATTCTAGTTTCCTTTTGATTGAGGAGTAATCAATTATTTCACGTGTACACTCATCCCAGTGAAATTACAGCGATTTAGCAACATCTGAATAATCACTAGATAAGCGTATGCCACATCTGTGTGTTTGTGTATGTGTGTGTGAGCGTTTGCTTAAGACTGAGAAATAATCTGTTACATGTAATTAACGGCACATGTAACAGAAATTCACATGAAACTAAAATGATAACTGTCATTTCCTAAACGCACACGTCAAACCTATTTTTACACGTACTATCCTAAATGAAGTAATTACGAGTGGCATCCTGGTGAGGACGTGCAAGATACTGTGAATAAAGTAAATAATTTAGAGTTAGCAAAATCAAGTTAGAAACGGAAAAGAATTATATTAAGAAGGATAGTTAAAATAAAATAAAAAGGGGGATCGTAAAAGAAGTTGAAAATTTTCTGATAAAGAAAGATTCAAACATAAATGTTTGTTAAAAGGTGCTACACTAACAACAGAACGTAAGATAACAGATAAAATAAGATAACAATTAATGAAGGATGAAATAATAAGATAATCGAAAATAAATTAGGCGATATTGAATAACTGACTCTCCACCTTTGTAAGTTAATATCAGTCCAGTGTTCTTATTCTTTTACTTGAGCGAGTTTCTGATTCGTGCAATCTTCGTTTTCTACCATTATTTAGTGCTGTTTTCTAAATAGGACCTAGTGATTTTTCTACGGCTGTTTCAATCATTATGTCATTTCTCGATTTAATTTCGATGGATTCTCTAATCAGTCTAGTCGATCTGCTACGGCTACAAATTGATATACATCTGCATCCATCCAAATTAATTGGGTGTCCTGTCTCTACTGTATGGCGTGCAAGATCTGATCTATTAACATGGGCATACTTGCATGCGGTTTTATGTTCCCCTCTTCTAACCTTAATTGGGCGCATGGTTTCACCCACATACATCAGGTTACAGTCGTTACATGGAATTTCATATACTCCTGATGTGTCTAAAGGTTTTATTTTCGTCTTTTGGTTGGGAAGTTTAATACCTAGGATAAGGGTCTGTTTTAAAATAGTACGTATATTGTATTTTGATGCTACCATTTTGATTTTCCTACTTAGTTTAGAGCCAGGTATAACCATTACCATCCGGTCATCTTTAGCTTTTTTTGACTTCACGTACTTCCAGTCATGATTAAATTTACTTATAACGCTCCTTATAGTTGCTTCAATTAACTTTAGAGGATACCCATTAGCACTGAATATTTCTCGCAGTCTACCTAATTCAATCTCTCTATGTTTTTTTATATCCGTTAATCTTAAGCCTCTTATTATCATCGATTTTAACATACCGATTTTCATTCTATATGGATAATTTGAATCGAAATTAAGAAGGATACCTGATTAAGTATCCTTCCTATAAACATCCCTTTCTAGTTTTGTACCATTTCTAATTAACTTGACATCCAGAAATGGTAATTCGCCACATGATTCATTTTCAATTGTAAATTTAAGCTCGCTTACCTGATTTGCTATGTTTAAGAAATTTATCAGTTGATCCTCCCCGTGATCCCAAATAACTAATATATCATCCAAATATCGTTATATCTAATAGAGTCTTCTCCATGTAATGCATGAAGGTATTAGCTATCGGAACCAATAGTGGTTGCCCCATTGAAACACCTCTAATCTGCTAATAAAATGCATTACTAAATTTAAAATAAGTGGAGGAAATACATACGTACATCATCTCCATGACGTGTCTTATCGTCATTTTGCTTCCTTCCAATATTACTGGATGATCAACCAGAAAACGCTGAAAATAGTCTAGTGCTTTAGGTACTGGTATATTGGTGCACATTGACACCACATCTAAACTCGCCAATCTATCGTTTTCATTAAGCTCACATTTATCTACAATCTCAACCAAATGGTATGAATTCATCAAAGTATTGTCTAAGAATTACGAATATTTCTTTATTCTATGACATAGAAACTTAGACATTTTATATGTTGGAAAGTGTTGGACATTAACAATAATTCTCAAAGGGTTGTCTGGTTTATGTATCTTTACTAAACCGTACACTCTAGGAGCGACTGTACCTCTTTGTATGGGAGCGTTACCATGCGCTTGATTTAATTCTCTTTCAGCAATCATATTATTGACCAATAATTTAACTTCTCCTTGTAGCTTATCCGTAGGATCTTTATTAATTTTAGTGTATACCTCTATATTAGGTTTTGCGAACCTAGTAACAAATTAGTTCAGTTGTGACCAGAAGGATAAACCAAAGGCAGCATGAACGGAAAGTATAATCTCATGCACATTCGTTTCGTGCTTACTGGCGACTCATCAGTAGGAGCCGGTATTACGCCCTTTAACCACTATATATTTGGTAGAAGAATGTGGAATAATAGGACGGTACAATCTCCTAGACGAATGTGTAAACCTGTAATAGTGAAGCTAACATAATCTGAAGTCAACGACAATACGACTTCAATGCTAACTCACACTATATAATATATATACTGAGTCTGTAAAGGATACTAACACTATGGCCATTGTGTTAGTAACTGATACCTTTTTTGAAATCGATGAGTACCGGATACTAACACTATGGTTTCCGAGTCGGTACATGATACCAACCTGATGGATATAAATTTATGCTAAAGTTCACCCAAATTGAGAATTACAACAATTTCCGCACACCTGTTACTCCAGTTAAACCATACACTCTGGCCTTCATCGATATCAGTTATCACATTTCGCGGTAAGCATGACATCATTCAATTCAATATATTACAGTTAAATACTGTTTGTTGCGAAGAACTAATATATATGCAAGTATGTATTAGGTTTTGCGAACCTAGTAACAAATTAGTTCAGTTGTGACCAGAAGGATAAACCAAAGGCAGCATGAACGGAAAGTATAATCTCATGCACATTCGTTTCGTGCTTACTGGCGACTCATCAGTAGGAGCCGGTATTACGCCCTTTAACCACTATATATTTGGTAGAAGAATGTGGAATAATAGGACGGTACAATCTCCTAGACGAATGTGTAAACCTGTAATAGTGAAGCTAACATAATCTGAAGTCAACGACAATACGACTTCAATGCTAACTCACACTATATAATATATATACCGAGTCTGTAAAGGATACTAACACTATGGCCATTGTGTTAGTAACTGATACCTTTTTTGAAATCGATGAGTACCGGATACTAACACTATGGTTTCCGAGTCGGTACATGATACCAACCTGATGGATATAAATTTATGCTAAAGTTCACCCAAATTGAGAATTACAACAATTTCCGAACACCTGTTACTCCAGTTAAACCATACACTCTGGCCTTCATCGATATCAGTTAAACAGACTAGGTATATATATTATATAGTGTGAGTTAGCATTGAAGTCGCATTGTCGTTGACTTTAGATGATGTTAGCTTCACTATTACAGGTTTACACATTCGTCTAGGAGATTGTACCGTCCTATTATTCCACATTCTTCTACCAAATATATAGTGGTTAAAGGGCGCAATACCGGCTCCTACTGATGAGTCGCCAGTAAGCACGAAACGAATGTGCATGAGATTATACTTTCCGTTCATGCTGCCTTTGGTTTATCCTTCTGGTCACAACTGAACTAATTTGTTACTAGGTTCGCAAAACCTAATACATACTTGCATATATATTAGTTCTTCGCAACAAACAGTATTTACCTCTATATTGTCTAGTTGTTCATACATTTTATCATTATAGTCAGATTGACTCATCAGAACCGTCGCTCCTCCTTTGTCTGCTTTCAAACATATTACAGTGTTTGCTATTAACTCTTTCCTGAGACTTTTTATTTCATAATTTGGTTTATATTTTTCCTCTGCGTATGTTAGCACAGCCGCAGCTACGTCTAATTCAAACCTAACTTTATCCTTGTCTGGGAGGAATTGTGCTGTTTTAACAGCCTCAGTAATTATCTCATTTTTTGGTGATATCTCAATTTGGATTGCTGTATTCAAACCACGACTAAGAATTTCCAGCTGTTTCTCATTAAGATTTATTTTAGAGAGGTTTACCACTCGATTAGTTACAACAGGACACGTCCTAACTATGGTCTGTTTATAGATGCCCAAATTTCCTAACTTTCTATCATGCCTGATGTGAACCTTTCTTATCTCCCTATTACGTGCTCCATCAGTAAAATCCTCTATACATTTAAAGTCATCCGCGTGCAAGAAGGAAAGTAACATAGATCTTATTTTATTTTTCTCTCTAATTAGTTCATATTTGCGTTTTTCTAAATCCCTAATCAATGTATTCATTATGTTCAAAGTCAGTTCATGTTTAATAGATCTACCTTTATCATTTAAATGAAATGGAAATTTAAATTTAAAACATTTAGGAATTACACAATGTTTTAAACATATTTTAATGAAACGAATATTTTCCACTTGCCTTACTAATTTTTTTTTTATCTGATGATAGCGATTTTTCAGCTTCATTGTTTTAGCACCGTATTTAGTACCTAAATAAGATTTAAAAGAAAAATGTTGCGCGACAGGGAATAGATCATGTACCTGATTGAAATGAAAGATTGAAAAAGATAACCGTATCTGGTAATCGAAAATTTTGGAGAAAAAATCAAGAAGACAGCGGATGCAAATAAATCGGATTGCAACCCGATAATCAGGTAAACTTAAACGCCTGTTGTAAATCAAATGGTAAATACACGTCTACTATTGCGCATCACATCATCGAAACATCGCACGACAATGCGAAAGAAATGTTTCTTATAAATTTCTTTTTGTTTTTGCACACAAGAAGGGTACAATGAATTTTATTAAAGCTCGCATTTCAAAAGTATATATATATATATATATATATATATATATATATATATATATATATATATATATATATATAACAATGAATACTAATGAATTACTTGAATGGTTTTTCATTTAATTGAACATTTTAGGATTTAGTGTCGGCAACCATTTGCTTCGAAAATTTTGTTTAATAAGTAGCTCGTTTGTGTCCAGGATAATTTTTTATTCGTTGTTTTATAATTGTTGTTTTTGTGTAACAAAGAACTCAGTGAGGTACATACTTTTACTTAAGTGACATTTCAAAATGTCCCGAGAGAAGGGCAATGTGGAAGAAGATGTATTAGTGTGTAAATGCCAGCAATATAGGATGGATAGATTCTCAATTGGTGAAATGTCGGAAATACTGTCGACTATTTTTCCGCGCACGAACATCCTTCATCACCTCTTCTTATGAAACTGGAACCGAAAGTACAGCAAAAATTATGACAAACACCACCTAAATACCACAGGAACATCAACAACAACAGCACGTATAATAACAAACGTACCATATCACTTCTTTAAATTAAACTTGAACCGCAAATGCGTCATCATCATGTCCAGCCACACAAAAGTCAAAAGTGACTAATGTTTCACTGCAATATAACCATAAGGTGTGAAAAAAGTATATAAGTTAATTTAGACAAATTATTAGTGAGATTTACGAGAGAGAGAGAGAGGCAAAGAGAGAAGGAATACCATGCTACTTTGAGTAAATTTATCTGGATAACTCACAGAAATGAGGCAAATTAAACCTCTCGACAACACCATTATGGCCATGTTAGCATTCGCACAAGGCGACATCAGCAGTACAGCTTCCTTGCGGATTTCACTGTATCACGTCATAAACAAACCAAACCTCGCAGCTAACTTTGCCCTACTAAGAAAAGAAAGTTACGAAGATTATTCTACTAGACATCTGCAACAAGAACGCCAATGAGCTTGATTCGATGCCATATTGCTAAGGTTTCCTAACAAAGAACAATGGTGCGCACGAGCACCCCATCCTGGCAGTCGAGTGGGTCCTATACTACCCAATTTGGATGTAAGTGACTTCAACTGTTTGTCATGTCAAAACCTGCCCACCTTGTTTCTTACGCCAATTTGGTGCTGAATGAGAGAACAGAGTTCTATTGGGCAATTGAAATGAGGGCAAACGAAAAACGTCACCGAGCCAACGAAGTTGATGTAGGCTTATTTGTTTTTCAAACGACGAGCACTTATTGTCATATCCAAAAATACATCTACGGATGTCAACGTTAGTTATTCGTTGTTGGTAACCAACTTGTGCTATACTTCTCAAACAACGATGATCGAATGCCTGTAAGCGTCTCAGATCATCAACTCTAAGAGGCCAAGTTTCACTAGCGTATATTAATACTGCGCGTAAAGATGCATTGTAAACACATCCTTTAAGGCAAAGTAAAATATTCGCGTTTCTCCATAAATGACGAAGGTTTGAGAAAGCTACTCTAGCTTTCGTGATTCGTATTCTCATCTCATCGGAGATATTGCCGACGTTATTGATAGAACTCCCAAGATATGTAAACCTGTCGACTATGTCTAGATCTACATTTTGCAGTCACAACTTTCGAGTGAGTGGTGGGTGATCCTGTAACAGTATCTTACATTTATACCATTTCCCCATGTAGTGTGGAATCTGTTCAGTAGTGAAAGACAGGGTTAATAGGAACTCTTGGTCTAAATGACTGCCATGTGAGCCCCACCGAAATGAAAACCAGACTAACCTAGTTACACTCGTTTGAATATGTGTAATAATTAAATGTATATGTTTCCTGGTTCGAGCCCTGTCCGCAGCAAATTCTGGCCAATAAGTGCTGAGTTCCCAAGAACAACGAGAGCGGCCTATTAGATGAACTGCCTTTATAACATTATAAAATTCATACTTTATACTATCAAATATATGTAATTTGTGGGTCACGTGTTTATATCAGTTTCGCTACCTTGATAACAGTAAATTCAATTACTACCCGCGCAACCATTTTCCGTTGAATTATATTAATGCTCATCTTTATAACATTTCCCCATGTAGTGTGGTTTCTTTTCAGTAATGAAAGACAGAAGATGATTAGTGGGAACTCTTGGTCTAAATGAATGCCATTTGAGTTCCACCAAAAATAAAATAAGATTAGCTAAGTTACATTCGCTAGAATAAAAGTCAAAATTACGTGTAGTATGGAGCTGTGTGGCTCATTGATTAAGAAACAAGATTCTTAATTATATTTTTCCTGTATCTAGCACTGACCGCGGCAAATTTTGTGCATTACATGATGAGTTCTCAAGAACAATGATTGCGGCCTATTAGATGAATTGCCTTTATAACATTAAAAAATTCTTACTTTATACTGTCAAATATATGTAATTTGTGGGTCACGTGGTTATATAAGATTCGCTACCTTGATTGTAGTAAATGCTGTCACTTCCCGTGCAAACAATGTTCGTTGAATTATATAAATGTTCATCTTTATAACATTTCCTCATGTAGTGTTGTACTTTGCCGTTATACATTGATGATGATCATGGAAGGTCGAAACGCATCAGAGCGTTCCGACTTGTGGTAGTTTTGTTATGTTGTTAGACGACTGGTTAAATACAATGTGATTGTGGTTTACATCAAGCTCGCAAACTTGATTTAAATAATTGTTACCACCAGCTACGAAATCAATTATTGGTTAATTTCATTGTATATATATATATATATATATATATATGTGTGTGTGTGTGTGGTGGAACCTGCAAACCATTAATGTTCATGACTGGTAGATATTGCGCAGCCGACATTTCCAGACAAGTAAAATGTACGCGAGACTACTAGAGCTGAGAGCCGCATATCTACTTTTCTTTCCATGTATATGCAAAGCAGTTTGATCCTTGCTAGTCAGATTGCTGTCGAACTCTGATGATGATCATGAAAGCACGAAACGCGTCAGTTCCTGACACTGGCGGTAGTTTTACGATGAAATCTGACGTCTGGTTAAATACAATTTGATTGGTGTTTACTTCAAGCTCGCAAACTTATTTAAAGATTTGTTACCACCACACGCGCAATCAATTATTGTTTAATTGTTACGCTTATTAATGGAGACTTCATTACGATATTTGCGTCAAGCACCCAACGAATATTTAACGACATCATTGGGAAACCTGAATAAATGCAACTCGAGAATTGAGAAATTTGATGTTAATGATTCATTTGTAGGATGTCTCTTGTCAAAGCTCGCTTGGTTGATGTTAAGGCACAGTAAAGTAACAAAGTATTTCACATCAAATTTTATATGGAACAATTGTTTGATTGAGGTCTATGTTTTGCAATTTTTCCGGTAATCTGGCTGTTACGCTTAATATATATAACCAGTCGTCAGAAAATATAGCAAATATACCAACAGTCGCTCGCACTGATGCGTCTCCATCTTCCATGATCATCGTTTGAGAACGAGGGCAAACTGTCTAGCGAGGATAAGACCGCCCTTCATATACATAGAAAGAAAAATTAGATATGCGGTTCCCAACTCTAGCTGTCTCGCGTACATTGCACTTGACTGTAAATGCTGTCTACACAAGTTCTACGCAGTCACGAACATTAACTGCTTTCCGGTTTCGCCACATGTACATTTATAGGCAATACAATGAAACAATAATTGATTTTGCGGTTGGTATTTATAAATAATAATAAATTTTGCGACCTTGATGTAAACAATAATCACATTGTATTAAACCAGTCATTGAACAACATAACAAAACTACCGCCATCCACATGCACTGACGCTTTTAGACCTTCGATGATCATCATCAGAGTACGACGGCCAACTGACTAGCGAGGATCATGGAAGATCGAAACGCGTCAGTGCGTGAGACTGGCTGTAGTTATTTTGTTTTGTTCTAAGACCGGTTACATACAATGGGTCTGTCTTTACTTCAATATCGCTAACTTGAATAAATTAGTTGTTATCACCACCCGCGCAACAAAAGTTTTTTCTTAATTGTATGGCCACACATTGCTGTAGCCGTCGCTAACCCTCATGTCATTCATGCCGAATTTGATATATCCAACGGTACTATCCCGCCTAATCTGTTACTCGGTATACAATCTGTACCACGAAATTGCTTAAAAACAAGATATCTATAAAGATTGTGACTGTGCTATCATCACATGTTGATCCAAATTTTTATGCATAAATGAACGACGAATGTGTGTGTAGTCTATTTTGGCATGGATATTTCACAACAATAAAAGAAATCCTAGATTGATCCTGCTTTAAGTTATCTAATTTATCTATTCCAAGCCAAAACTGTCTTAGACCTTGATGATACCACACGGAGAAAAGCCTTTCACTAATTACTTAAGCTTATGTAATTTAAGTGCATTATTTGTTCTGCACCACTCGTCAAATATCCGTCACAATATTGTTTTGCAATTGATTTAAGGTTTATTTGCAACCATTAATCGCATACTCAGAGCACACCGATGAACAGATGCATAATGTTGAACTTATTTTTGGCCATGATGATCCATGATGAACACGTCAAAACCAAGCAACCAACACTGCTCATCTCAAAACATGAAATTACCGAAGAGGTTACGACTACAAATTTGCAGCAAGATCACCGCTGAGCTCGACTCGATGCCATATCGCTCAAGGTTTTACAAATAAGTCAACCAGTCAAATACTGCCCAATTTGTAAGAAGTACACTTTAGCCGTTTCTGCCATGTTAAAATCTGTTCCCTTTGTTTTTTATTTATAATCAAGGTTGCGGTCTTGATATAAACACCTGACCTATTAATTACTTATATATGTCAGTATAAACTGAGAATTGTATAGTGTAGAAAAGACAATTTATCCAGTAGACCGGTTTCGTCCTTATTGGGAACTCATCATGTACTGGCCAGAATTTGCCGCAGACATGACTCGAACCTGGGCACGACTGCTTCGGAATCTGGTGCTCTCACCACTGAGCCATCCTGCCGCACACTACACTGCACACAGTTTTCAGTTATATACTAAATAATGTAACTTGGTTGGTCTATTTTTCCTTTATGTGGAGCTAATAGGGCATCCATTTAAACACAAAGTTCCAACTAACAATCCCCAATCTGTCATTACTGAACAGATACCACCCAAAATGTGAAAGTGGTATTGAAATGAACATTTATATAATTAAACGAAGATGGCTTGCGCAGGTGTGATAACAATTATTATAATCAAGGTTGCGGTCTTGATATAAACACCTGACCCATTAATTACTTATATTTGTCAGTATAAACTGAGATTTGTATATTGTATATAAATGTTCATTTCAACACCACTTCCCCATGTCGGGTGGTATCTGTTCAGTAATAACAGATTGGGAATGTTTTTTTGGAACCTTGGTTCTAAATGGATGTCGTATGAGCTCCACCTAAAGGAAAAATACACCAACCAAGTTACATTATTTAGTATGTAACTGAAAATTGTGTGCAGTGTAGTGTGCGGCAGGATGGCTCAGTGGTTAGAGCACCAGATTTTGAAGCAGATGTTCCCCAGTTTCGAGCCATGTCCGCGGAAAATTCTGGCAAGTACTTGATAATTTTCCAATAAGGACGAAACCGGTCTACTGGATGAATAGCCTTATCTACACTATACAATTCTCAGTTTATACTGACATATGTAAGTAATTAATGGGTCAGGTGTTTATATCAAGACCGCAACCTTGATTATATATATAAATTATCTATATATATATCTATCTATAAATAAATTATCTAAATTTTCGATAGTTACTTGTTTATTAACTAGGTTTTAAGTTGAATCTAGTTTTGTTTGTTAAGTGCACTGATCAGTTATCGTGTTTAAGGGTTCTGCCGGTACTTCAATAAAGGAAAGTCTGCGTAACTTTTTCGCCTCCATGTTAAACATTTATATAATTAAACGTGCATTGATTGCGCGGGCGGTGATAGCAATTTTTATCATTTTTAACTTTATTAATAATAATTTCCTTCCAAATGCAAAAAAGAACTGAATTAATTTTAAATTTTGTTTTCGTATATTTTTGCGATTTGGTTGAATAGTTTTATATTTGAATAAAAACTTTTTGAAATGAAGCGAAACATTAATGAAAGAATGACACAACATGCGATTTAAACATACAAAAACTTAATAACAACAAGCTTAAATGTAATAAAGATACATTTATGGAAAACCTTGAGAATAAATTTATATTAGATAATTTGTTGCTGCTGATCAATACTCTTCAGGCAAGCCATCATATCCAAGTATGTATTAGGTGTTGCGAAACTAGTAACAAATTAGTTCAGTTGTGATCGGAAGGATAAACCAAAGGCAGCATGAACGGAAGGTATAATCTCATGTACATTCGTTTCGTGCTTACTGGCGACTCATCAGTAGGAGCCGGTATTACGCCCTTTATTCACTATATATTTGGTCAAAGAATGTGTAATAATAGGACGGTGCAATCTCCTAGACGAATGTGTAAACCTGCAATAGTGAAGCTAACATCATCTTAAGTCAACGACAATGCGACTTCAACGCTAACACACACTATGTAATATATATACCGAGTCTGTAAAGGATACTAACACTATAGTTATTGTGTTAGTAACCGATAACTCAAGAGAACTGCTCATATGATGACAATTTCAAAAATCGCCACATGTGCTTATTGAGATTCCCACATCAAGACTGCTCAACCCGAAAACATGCACATATGGCATCAAGCTGGGCGTCCGCATCTCTATGTATACAAATGAATACAAACAATAAAGACGCGAGACAGCATAACCAAACTCGGTATATATATTATATAGTGTGAGTTAGCGTTAAAATCGCATTGTCGTTGACTTTAGATGATGTTAGCTTCACTATTGCAGGTTTACACATTCGTCTAGGAGATTGTACCGTCCTATTATTCCACATTCTTTGACCAAATATATAGTGGTTAAAGGGCGTAATACCGGCTCCTACTGATGAGTCGCCAGTAAGCACGAAACGAATATGCATGAGATTATACTTTTCGATCATGCTGCCTTTGGTCTATCCTTCTGTTCACAACTGAACTAATTTGTTACTAGGTTCGCAACACCTAATACATTATTGCATATATATATTAGTTCTTTGCAAAAAACAGTATTTAACTGTAAGCCATCATATTACTGGCGAAATATTGAAAAAACTTGTAACAAAAACAAAGAATAGAAAATCATTGGTAACTTTTCTTTGTTGCTTAGTAAGCTCGAACATGAAGAAGTTACTTTACAACGTGCAAAACGGTGTTTATGGAGAGTCAACTCATTACCAAATATACTTGAATCTTCATTTTAGAAAATTTTACTACTCCCTACAAAACATAACAAGTTTCTTCCACACAGAAGACAAGGTAACGTACTTCTGCCATTTCAAATCTGGCATAAAAATTTTAATGACTTTTAAATAACTACAAACAAAAAGAACACAAGTCCAAATGAGAAATGGAACCGACAAAACTCAAGCCTAAATCATCTGCATTCATAAAGTCTTTACATTCAACAATAAAACTCTCAAACAGATTATGAAAAGAATACAGCTAATCCAAAATCCAATGCAATAAAATATCAAAAGTAAAATTAGTAAAACTCTGATGCTAAATTCAATAAAACTGAAAGAAATATGACTTGGTTGTACTAATTTCAAAAATAAAACATAAAATCATTAAGACTACCCGTTATACCAACTAACCATTCCAATGAATATGCATATTTATAGACAGCACTAAGTACTCAGAATCTTCTACATAAACTCAATCTGTAGGCAACCAAAACAAACCCCGATTGCAATTGGAGCTCGTCTCATTTAGATCAGTTCCAATGTAAGGTGCAGTAAAACTACCTTTACTATGTCTAATTGCTAGATCGTAAGCAAATAAAAATTTCCTTTGTGCATTATTTAAAATTTTTTGCTAAAATGGCGCCTAACTTCAAATTTAGCTATATGTCTAAATATCTAAATAAATTTTAATTTTTCTATCTATCAATATATATATATATATATCCATTTATTTATCTATATATTTATGCAACCACTTATTCATCCATCTATTGTTATATTTATATCGGTCTATCTATCAATCTATCTATCTACCTATTTAGATATCCATCGATATGTATATCTATCTATCTATATATCTATATGTTACAATCACTAACGTCTATCATCGGCCATTTCTTCAGGTCGATCCTAACTGGATTGGATTTAGACACGATGGTTCCGAAACTCCTCAGCGATATGCCATTATTTCATATAGAGTATCAACCTGGTACAAAGCAAATATTGAATTAGAAATAGGTAATTTTCATCAACTACGCGGGTTCAGATTTGATTTGAAATCTTTTGAACAAATTTCCATTTTCTTGACTTCAGCGGATCCTAAGAGAAAATGGATTTATAGATTGAGGCTCTAATTCCAAGTAAAAGGATGTATGCATTTTTGATAGTTTGCAACCTTCTTTCTTCTGCAAGTGAATTTTTTGGACTGGTCAAATGGTAGGAGAATCTCTTCTCACATTACCTCTGTTTTAATCAATGGATCTGGAGAAGGGTGGGCCGAATATTATTGTTATTAATATTGCCCGGTGTCAGTTAATCAGTCATCATACAGAGAATAGCGTCGTTTTATAAACGAGATGGGCACTAGCTCAGTAATCAACTTAAATTTTCTGCCCACCAAATCTTCGAATGTTTACGCAAATAAATGTTAACTGAAATCCTGTTACAAAAGTTGGTCAGCTGGCTTTCATGTGGGAATTAGGGAATAGGATTTTGCGGACCAACAATAGATTTCTTTCTCACAATTGTACACATTGAACTAACATCTGCCTTTGCTTGTGCACGAGAGTTATTAATATGTTCAATTTATTTGTCAGAGTTTAATAAACCTGCTGGTATGCATTTTCTGAAACCATTCCTCAGAATATTGACTTTGCGCAGTTATGTTCGAAATTTAGTTAAACTTGCTTAACCAAATGCTTATAAATAAGTGTGCTAACTAGTACTAGTTTTGAATCCATTCCCGATTTTCAATCTAATGTGTTTCGATATTGAGCTCATGTCAATCCATAGCAGATTAACCATATTTTGTGGAATTACGAATTCATCATAAAAAAGGCATTTTATAATTTGGGTACATTTTTTCCTTTAATCTTTTAGATGTACATACCAAAAGCGTTCAACAATGACGCTCATGACGATGTATTTATGGCTGAAATAAGATCTGACAGTATATTCGAACCGATTGAGAATTCTCAGCCTAATTTTCACCACGAGATAGAGCACGCGCCATCGTCTGAGATCTTTATTCGTTTTGACGGGACAAATGATGACACTTTACACTCACCAACTAATCTAGTGATCGGTAATCAAATAGAGGAGCAAAGAAGTTATCATCTCCTAGTCTCGCCAGCTGTTGAAACATTTCACTATGGCATAGAAAACCCTACACTTGTTCAGGTCTTGTACGCGGAGGTTGCTAGTGCAGATGATTTTGCCACTGACCAACTGGAAACTTTGTGTACTCATCCAGATTTCCATGATAATTCCGATTAATTATTTGCAAAATATTGACCTCACGTATTCTATCAACGATAATTACTTGAGTCTTTACTTTAAACTGTTGTTGTTTTGCCAAATACAGTTGAAGTTACGATGTTACTTGTATACATTTTTTACGAAATTGTGGAATATGAAGCATTAAAGGGAAAATATGTAAAAGAACTTTTCGTATAAAGTACCATACAAAACAAAAACAGTTTCTTTCAATAACTTTCAGTTAAAAATTTAAAACTTCAAATATAATTGTGCGTTATTGTATATTTTTATTTAACTTATTTAAAAGAAATATGTTTATAATTGATGGATTTAAACTACTTCCTGCCCTTAAATCGAAGAAAATAATTCTGAGAGTTTACGAATTATTTTAAGGTATAATTATGAAAAAAAGAGCTAGGATTTTCGACGGCTTTATAAATAAATAAATAAATAAATATATATATATATATATATATATAATTTCAGGCTTTCAGAGATTGCTAACAAGTTCAAAACGAATAAATAAAAATTTGAATTTTTGCGGGGTGCCAGCTTCATATTTTGCACTGCCGCGTTTTGCGTACGTGGGTTGCAGCTATGCACTAACAGTTTCACACAGATCCGATTGATCAACATTTCCAAGTATGCATCTGTTTTGCCTTCGATCAGACTGGGTGCGAATTCGTCACTTTCTTCCAAAGGCTTCACCATCATTCATGCTAACCATTGGAAATGCGGTGCTACGTAATCTTTGTTTAACAACGCATTTCCAATGGTTAGTATGAACGATGTAAAAGCCTTTGGAAGAAAGTGACGAATTCGCACCCAGCCTGATCGAAGGCAAAACAGATGCATACTTGGAAATGTTGATCAATCGGATCTATGTGAAACTGTTAGTGCATAGCTGCAACCCACGTACGCAAAACGCGGCATTGCAAAATATGAAGCTGGCACCCCGCAAAAATTCAAATTTTTATTTATTCGTTTTGAACTTGTTAGCAATCTCTGAAAGCCTGAAATTATATCCATTCACGCTTGATCAATCAATATTATACAAACATCATGACACTTTTTTAACAATAAATGTTTGCGCGGGTGGTGGTAACAAATCTTTAAATCAAGTTTGCGAGCTTGAAGTAAACACCAATCCCATTGTATTTAACCAGTCGTCGAATAACGTAACAAAACTACCGCCAGCCGAAACGCTCTGACGCGTTTTGACCTTCCTTGATCATCACCAGAGTACGACGGAAAACTGACTATCTAGGATCAAACCGCATTGAATACATATGAAAATCAAATTTAGACATGCGGCTCTCATCTCTAGCAGTCTCGCATACATTGAACTTGACTGGAAATGTCGGCTGCACAATTTCTTTGCAGTCACGAACATTAACTGTTTGTAGCCTTCGCCACATATACATATATAGGCAATACAATTTAACAATAATTGTTTGCGCGGGTGGTGGTAACAATTCTTTAAATCAAGTTTGCGAGCTTGAAGTAAACACCAATCCCATTGTATTTAACCAGTCGTCGAACAACATAACAAAACTACCGCCAGCCGCAACGCACTGACGCGTTTCGACCTTCCTTGATCATCATCAGAGTACGACGGCAAACTGACTATCGAGGATCAAACCGCATTGAATATATATGGAAATTAAATTTAGATATGCGTCTCTCACATCTAGCAGTCTCGCATACATTGCACTTGACTGGAAATGTCAGCTGCACAATTTCTATGCAGTCACGAACATTAACTGTTTGTAGCCTTCGCCACATATACATATATAGGCAATACAATTTAACAATAATTGTTTGCGCGGGTGGTGGAAAAAATACTTTAAATCAAGTTTGCGAGCTTGAAGTAAACATCAATCCCATTCTATTTAACCAGTCGTCGAACAACAGATGTCGTAACCGCACACATGCGTGGAGTTGCAACTGCTACTTTGTTTGTCATCATGGCCCAACTTTGAAGTGCCTGAAGTCTTTATTCCAGGCCTCACTGAACGCTGGATATTGCACCGTATCTGGTAGTATCCAGCAGCATAAACATGATGGTTTCATGTGGTTGCAACCCGGATAAAGACTCAGTTAGCTTGGAGAACCACCGCTTGATACGTTCCATTGTATCGAGGGGCATCTCACCCAGAATGGTTTGAGACTGTACTATTCCGAAGACACCTCATGAGGCTTTGATCGGAAGTGGTCCAACACTCGTCTGTTAAATTATTCATAAGTGAGGTCGACCGGAAATTCCAATTGGACTGCTACTGCCCGGTCAACTAACTCTTGGACAGCCACACGCACCGTAGGTTCTTATATTGTAAATTCTTGGGCTCGAACTGATGCTTCTAATTTTTCAAACCAGAAATGTGGCTCAATGGTGTCAACTCTTATGGCGTTCGAATAAAGCTCGTCGATTCGGTTGAAAACGACGGCAAATTTCTTTCTGATTCCTCTTCGGTTCGGTCGCCATTGTTGCGTCTACCTATATTCGTTGGCCGTGCACGCAGATTCCCTCGGTATTTTGCCTAATTCTACAGTTCCATTGTTCATTTGTGCATTCAGTCCTTGAATCAATTTTTCCAACCCATCAGGAACCATTTGTAAAGGTAACACATACACTTTAATTTTAATCAAGTATATATAGTATTTTGTTCATCATCATCATCATCATCATCATCATCATCATCATCATCATCATCATATATATATATATATATATATATATATATATATATATATATATATATATATATATATATAACGACTGATTTTTGGCTCAATAACTAATCAATAAAGTTCAATGTGTGCTTATTCAGTCAACTGTATTGCTGATATTGCCTTGCACGAATGCTTACTTGGCCATAATGGTTTTGTAAAGAGGTTTAGTTTGCCTCATTTCTGTGAGTTATTATGTTAAATGTACTCATGGTAGCTAGGTCTTCCTTCTCTCTGCCTCACTCACTTTGTCTCTCTCTCTCTCCTAAATCTTACTAATAATTTGTCTAAAATACTGTTTCTGTTTTCACTTATATACTTTTTTCACTCCTTATGGTTATATGGCAGTGAAACATTAGTCTTTTTAGACTTTCGTATGGCTGGACATGATGATGATGATGATGATGATGATGATGATGATGATGATGATGATGATGATGATGATGATGATGATATTTAGTCATCTAAATTAATTCAAATGGCGTTTACCAATTCATGTGTGCTTAATTTGTGCCATGTTGAAATATTCAAGTTGACATTCAGTTACATGTGTAATCTTCATTATCATAACTGTTACTTTTGGTATACGTAATGTACATATAGAAATTTATACGAAATAAAGTGATGACATGTGAATTAATTTGCGCTGAACACATGTTCCTCATACCCAAATAATAAATTTCTATTTTGGTGTTTATATATTAAATAAAATTTGCGGATTTAAGATAAATACCAAGTCCATTTGCTATCAGTCAAAAACAATAGCAAAACTACCGTAAGACACGCGCACTGGCACGTTTCGATCGTGTCTTCAAAACGAAAAATTGACTAGTTAGCTTTAGCATTAGTCAGCTTTTAGACAAAGAACGCACAAATGGTCCTATTTTGGGATGGTATTAATTCAACATACAGTCCTCGCAGAAACGCCCGTATCAGGACGAAGCAGGCAACATAATGATGGAAGCAGATTTGGGGCTGAAGTGAACATAAAATTATTAATATTTGTAAATTTGTTTTACTAAATCGACGCTCTTTATCCGAACAAAATACTATATATTCTTGATTAAAATTAAAGTGTTTATGTTACCTTTACAAATGGTTTCTGATGGGTTGGAAACGTTGATTCAAGGACTGAATGCACAAATGAACAATGTACCTGTAGAATTAGGCAAAATACCGAGGGATTCTGCGTGCACAGCCCAGCCAATATAGGTAGACGCAACAATAGCGACCGAACCGAAGAGGAATCAGAAAGAAATTTGCCGTCGTTTTCAGCCGAATCGACGAGCTTTATTCGATCGTCATAACAGTTTAAGCCCATGTTGGCACCATTGAGCCACATTTCTGGTTTGAAAAAATTGAAGCATCAGTTCGAGCTCAAGAATTTACATTATGAGAACCTACGGTGCGTGTGGCTGTCCAGGTGTTAGTTGACCGGGCAGTAGCAGTCCGATTGGAATTTCCGGTCGACCTCACTTATGAATAATTTAAAAGACGAGTGTTGGACCACTTCCGATCAAAGCCTCAGGAGGTGTCTTCGGAATTGTAGTCTCAAACCATTACTGGGTGAGATGCCCCTCAATACCATGGCACGTATCAAGCGGTGGTTCTCCAAGCTAACTGAGTCTTTATCCGGGTTGCAACCACATGAGGCCATCATGTTTATGCTGCTGGATACTACCAGATACGGTGCAATATCCAGCGTTCAGTGAGGCCTGGAAGAAAGATTTCAGGCTCTTCAAATTTCGGCCATGATGACAAATAATGTAGCAATTGCAACTCCACGCATGTGTGGAGTTACGAAATCTGGCAGGAACGACATACCTTACTCGAATTCTTCGCGGTATAATCAGGAAGTTTGTGACAGACGGCAACAGACAGTGGCGTGGAAGCAAAGTCAATATATAAGGACACGAGCTTCGACGAATACATCGTCTAAGTGTCAGCAAATTCAATATAGTGCTCCTGGAGACCACTCAGTTCAATGGGGAAATAGAGTTCAGAATCTCCCAAATATAGGTGGTCGAGATCAGGGCAAAAATATTAATCCTTTGGAGGCTCAGAGAGGTAGATCGAGTTAAAACCAGCAGAACAACCTAAAAATTGTTTCGAATCAGTTGGCCTTCGAAGAAAAATAAGTATGGAAAACGTTTCCAAATGTAAGGATTTTAATTAAAGTAAAATTTTTGAACTCTTCAACGGACAGCAAGTAATAATGCAATTGAATACTGCAGCTGATGTGTCGGTATTACTATTGGCTTGGCCATTAACAACGTAAAACCTACGAGAGCAAGCTAATGTCAGGCAACAGGCGCATCGATGGTGGATGCGGGCGAATAGGACACGAAATTGTTAATAAATAAAAATATCTACCATACGTCATTTTTTGTAGCGAATACGCAAACACCCTTATTGGAACTTGATTTCATTAGAAAATGAGTTAAGACGATAGACTGTCAAAATAAGCGTATATGCATATCGAGTCCTGAAAGCATAAATTCAATAAAGTCTATATGTAACACTAAGGTGCAAGAGAAGACCAGTTGTCTTCCCGAGTGGTGGAAGAATTTTCAAACTGTATTGCTACTATGTCACGGTAATCAAAATTTAAAAATGATAAAACTAAAACCTTGACTATCATATACTGTATTTTATTTAAAGCCGGGAACTCTAATGTATACAATGGTGTATGAGGTATTGCGCACATAGCAACAAATTAGTTCAAATATGGAGCAGCAAGTTACGTAGATGGATGGAGAGTGAATGTCATAGCGACGCCTAGGTGAACGATTAAAGAGAGAAAGATAGATATAGTATGGACAACTAACGTTTTTCAAAAAACTAATCGTAAGCACAATGCGAAGTTAATCAACTTATTAGAAATAATTGCATAAGAATATTTGCTCATATGACTAAAATAATTCATTATTTCTATATACATATATATCTAAATATAATATCGTAGCACCTTTATATATATATATATTTAGAAGAAGGACCATTGCTAATTGTTAAACATGAATATTTTCATATTCTTATTATATATTTATTACGTCAGTCACAACTTATATCAATATATAAAGTACATGTCCATATGTATAAAAACATATATATGAATATAAGCAACAGTATGAGACCAACATCCCTAATCCTATATATATATATATATATATATATATATATATATATATATATATATATATATACATTAATAATAAATATTTATTAGGTTTTGCACACCTTATATTAATATATAAAATACATATCAATATGTATAAAAACATATATATACGTTTCAATATTTCTAATAAATTCTTATTTTTCTCTTTTCTTGCTGTTTGTTGACCAATTAATCAAATTGTATATTTATTTATTCATACCTTATATAAATATATAAAATACATATAAATATGTATAAAAACATATATATAAATATAAGCAACAGTGTGAGTTAAATGTCTTAAATAAATATATTATTTTAATGGCAATGTATAAAATGACTAATGTCCGTATATATATATATATATAATGTATATAGAATAAACCTTTCTATTTACCGATAGGCCTATCTATATATCCGTCTATCTATCACATTTTGAGTTCCTCTTAAAAGGATACATGATAGCTGTTAACCATGAATATATTCTCTAGGACTAACGTATTATTCATTTATTAAATTATTCCCACCTTACATAAATATAGAAAATATAAGCAACAGTGTGAGTCAAATGTCTCTTATCTAATGTCCTATCTACTAACCCTTGCTAAATCTGTATATCCTTCTCTGGAACATTTTTTTTATTGAGAAAAATAAGTATATAGGAATTGATATTGGTACAGTTCATTGG
>JAQBSW010003975.1:55000-75122 GCA_029291075.1 Eudiplozoon nipponicum
TGTCTTTCACTACTGAACAGATTCCACACTACATGGGGAAATGGTATAAACGCGAATATTTTACTTTGCCTTAAAGGATATTTTTACAATGCATCTTTACGCGAAGTCTTACTATACGCTAGTGAAACTTGGCCTCTTAGAGTTGATGATTTAAGATTTCAATTGCCCAATAGAGCTCTGTTCTCACATCCAGCACCAGATTGGCGCAAGACACAAGGTGGGCAGGTTTTGATATGACAGAAACAATTGAAGTCACTTACATCCAAATTGGGTAGTATAGGACCCACTAGACTGCCAGGATGGGGTGCTCGTGCGCACCATTGTTCTTTGTTAGGAACCCTTAGCAATATGGTATCGAATCGAGCTCATTGGCGATCTTGTTGCAGATGTCTAGTAGAATAATCTTCGTAACTTTCTTTTCTTAGTAGGGAAAAGTTAGCTGCGAGGTTTGGTTTGTTTATGACGTGATACAGTGAAATCCGCAAGGAAGCTGTATGGCTAATGTCGCCTTGCCCGATTGCTAACATGGCCATAATGGTGTTGTCGAGAGGTTTAATTTGCCTCATTTCTCTGAGTTATCCTGATAAATTTATTCAAAGTAGCATGGTATTCCTCCTCTATTTGCCTCTCTCTCTTTCTCTCGTAAATCTCACTAATAATTTGTCTAAATTAACTTATATACTTTTTTCACACCTTATGGTTATATTGCAGTGAAATATTAGTCACTTTTGACTTTTGTGTGGCTGGACATGATGATGATGCATTTGCGGTTCAAGTTTAATTTAAAGAGGTGATACGGTACGTTTGTTGTTGTACGTGCTGTTGTTGTTGATGTTCCTGGTGTATTTAGGTGGTGTTTGTCATAATTGTTGCTGTACTTTCGGTTCCAGTTTCATAAGAAGAGGTGATGAAGGATGTTAAGGAGCGGAAAAATAGTCGACAGTATTTCCGACATTTCACCAATTGAGAATCTATCCATCCTATATTGCTGGAATTTACACACTAATACATCTTCTTCGACGTCGCCCTTCTCTCGGGACATTTCAAAATGTCACTTAAGTAAAAGTGTGTACCTCACTGAGTTTTTTGTTACACAAAAACAACAATTATAAAACAACGAATAAAAAATTATCCTGGACACAAACGAGAAGAATTATTTTAAAAAATTTTCGAAGCAAATGGTTGCCGACACTAAATCCTAAAATGTTCCATTAAATGTAAAAGCATTCAAGTAATTCATTAGTATTCATTGTTATATATATATATATATATATATATATATATATATATATATATATATATATATATATATATACTTTTGATATGTGAGCTTAAACAAAATTCATTGTACCCTTCCTGTGTGCAAAAACAAAAAGAAATTTATAAGAAAAATTTCTTTCGCTTTGTCTTATATCTACTAATGAACATTTATTTATATATAAATTGGAAAGCAAAACTAGATATATATACATGTGAACATAGAGAGAGTGTGAAAAACGAAACCAATCAAATTTTGTGCGTCACATCCAGTTCAAGCTCAGTGCTTGTACGTTCTTCTTCTGCTTACATAAATCCGGCTGCAATTTGTTTATCCAAAAGGCTTCGTATGCGGCTAGCTCCCTTTTGTTTTTGCATTTAGTAATAACTTTGAATGCTACGTCTGGATAACATACGTGCGATGTTTCGATGATGTGATGCGCAATAGCAGATGTGTATTCAGCATTTGATTTACAACAGGCGTTTAAGTTTACCTGATTATCGGGTTGCGATCCGATTTATTTGCATCCGCTGTCTTATTGATTTTTTCTCCAAAATTTTCGATTACCAGATACGGTTATCTTTTTCAATCTTTCATTTCAATCAGGTAAATGATCTATTCCCTGTCGCGCAACATGTTTCTTTTAAATCTTATTTAGGTACTAAATACGATGCTACAGCAATGAAGCTGAAAAATCGCTATCATCAGATAAAAAAAAATTAGTAATGTAGGTGGAAAATATTCGTTTCATTAAAATATGTTTAAAACATTGCGTAATTCTTAAATGTTTTAAATTTAAATTGCCATTTCATTTAAATGATAAAGGTAGATCTCTTAAACATGAACTGACTGTTAACATAATGAATAAATTGATTAGCGATTTAGAAAAACGCAAATATGAACTAATTAGAGAGAAAACTAAAATAAGATCTATGTTACTTTCCTTTTTGCACGCGGATGACTTTAATTGTATAGAAGATTTTACTGATGGCGCACGTAATAAGGAGATAAAAAAGGTTCACATTAGCCATGAAAGTTAGGAAATTTGGGCATCTATAGACAGACCACAGTTAGGACGTGTCCTGTTGTAACTAATCGAGTGGTAAACCTCTCTAAAATAAATCTTAATGAGAAACAGCTGGAAATGCCTAATCGTGGTCTGAATGCAGCTATCCAAATTGAGAAATCACCAAAAAATGAGATAATTACTGAGGCTGTTAAAATAGCACAATTCCTCTCAGACAAGGATAAAGTTAGCGAGCTTGAAGTAAACACCAATCCCATTGTATTTAACCAGTCGTTGAACAACATAACAAAACTACCGCCAGCCGCAACGCACTGACGCGTTTCGACCTTCCTTGATTATCATCAGAGTACGACGGCAAACTGACTATCGAGGATCAAACCGCATTGAATATATACGGAAATCAAATTTAGATATGCGGCTCTCACCTCTAGCAGTCTCGCATACATTGAACTTGACTGGAAATGTCGGCTGCACAATTTCTATGCAGTCACGAACATTAACTGTTTGCAGCTTTCGCCACATATACATATATAGGCAATACAATTTAAACAATAATTGATTGCGCGGGTGGTGGTAACAATTCTTTAAATCAAGTTTGCGAGCTTGAAGTAAACACCAATCCCATTGTATTTAACCAGTCGTCGAACAACATAACAAAACTACCGCCAGCCGCAACGCACTGACGCGTTTCGACCTTCCATGATCATCATCAGAGTACGACGGCAAACTGACTATCGAGGATCAAACCGCATTGAATATATATGGAAATCAAATTTAGATATGCGGCCCTCACCTCTAGCAGTCTCGCATACATTGAACTTGACTGGAAATGTCGGCTGCACAATTTCTATGCAGTCACGAACATTAACTGTTTGCAGCTTTCGCCACATATACATATATAGGCAATACAATTTAACAATAATTGATTGCGCGGGTGGTGGTAACAATTCTTTAAATCAAGTTTGCGAGCTTGAAGTAAACACCAATCCCATTGTATTTAACCAGTCGTCGAACAACATAACAAAACTACCGCCAGCCGCAACGCACTGACGCGTTTCGACCTTCCTTGATCATCATCAGAGTACGACGGCAAACTGACTATTGAGGATCAAACCGCATTGAATATATATGGAAATCAAATTTAGATATGCGGCTCTCACCTCTAGCAGGCTGCATAGAAATTCTGCAGCCGACATTTCCAGTCAAGTTCAATGTATGCGAGACTGCTAGAGGTGAGAGCCGCATATCTAAATTTGATTTCCATATATATTCAATGCGGTTTGATCCTCGATAGTCAGTTTGCCGTCGTACTCTGATGATGATCAAGGAAGGTCGAAACGCGTCAGTGCGTTGCGGCTGGCGGTAGTTTTGTTATGTTGTTCGACGACTGGTTAAATACAATGGGATTGGTGTTTACTTCAAGCTCGCAAACTTGATTTAAAGAATTGTTACCACCACCCGCGCAAACAATTATTGTTAAATTGTATTGCCTATATATGTATATGTGGCGAAAGCTGCAAACAGTTAATGTTCGTGACTGCATAGAAATTGTGCAGCCGACATTTCCAGTCAAGTTCAATGTATGCGAGACTGCTAGAGGTGAGAGCCGCATATCTAAATTTGATTTCCATATATATTCAATGCGGTTTGATCCTCGATAGTCAGTTTGCCGTCGTACTCTGATGATGATCAAGGAAGGTCGAAACGCGTCAGTGCGTTGCGGCTGGCGGTAGTTTTGTTATGTTGTTCGACGACTGGTTAAATACAATGGGATTGGTGTTTACTTCAAGCTCGCAAACTTGATTTAAAGAATTGTTAGCACCACCCACGCAAAAAATTATTGTTAAATTTAAGGATAAAGTTAGGTTTGAATTAGACGTAGCCGCAGCTGTGCTAACGTACACAGAGGAAAAATATAAACCAAATTATGAAATAAAAAGTCTCAGGAAAGAGTTAATAGCAAACAGTGTGATATGTTTGGAAGCAGACAAAGGAGGAGCGACGGTTCTGATGAGTCAATCTGACTATAATGATAAAATGTATGAACAACTAGACAATATATAGGTATACACTAAAATTAATAAAGATCCTACGGATAAGCTACAAGGAGATGTTAAATTATTGGTCAATAATATGATTGCTGAAGGAGAATTAGATCAAGCGCATGGTAACGCTCTCATACAAAGAGATACAGTCGCTCCTAGAGTGTACGGTTTAGTAAAGATACATAAACCAGACAACCCTTTGAGAATTATTGTTAATGTCCAACACTCTCCAACATATAAAATGTCTAAGTTTCTATGTAATAGAATAAAGAAATATTAGTACTTCTTAGACAATACTTTGATGAATTCATACCATTTGGTTGAGTTTGTAGATAAATGTGAACTTAATGAAAACGATAGATTGGCGAGTTTAGATGTGGTATCAATGTCCACCAATATACCAGTACCTAAAGCACTAGACTATTTTCAGCGTTTCCTTGTTGATCATCCAGTAATATTGGAAGGAAGCAAAATGACGATAAGACACGTCATGGAGATGATGTACGTATGTATGTCCTCAACTTATTTTAAATTTAGGAATGCATTTTATAAGCAGATTAGAGGTGTTCCAATGGGGCAACCACTATCGGTTCCAATAGCTAATATCTTCATGCATTACATGGAGAAGACTCTCTTAGATATAACGCCCCTAAATCCTAAATTGTATGTACGATATTTGGATGATATATTAGTTATTTGGAATCACGGGGAGGATCATCTGATAAATTTCTTAAACATAGCAAATCAGGTGAGCGAGCTTAAATTTACAATTGAAAATGAATCATGTGGCGAATTACCATTTCTGGATGTCAAGTTAATTAGAAATGGTACAAAACTAGAAAGGGATGTTTATAGGAAGGATACTTAATCAGGTATCCTTCTTAATTTCGATTCAAATTATCCATATAGAATGAAAATCGGTATGTTAAAATAGATGATAATAAGAGGCTTAAGATTAACAGATAACAAAAATAGAGAGATTGAATTAGGTAGACTGCGAGAAATATTCAGTGCTAATGGGTATCCTCTAAAGTTAATTGAAGCAACTATAATGAGCGTTATAAGTAAATTTAATCATGACTGGAAGTACGTGAAGTCAAATAAAGCTAAAGATGACCGGAGGGTTATGGTTATACCTGGCTCTAAACTAAGTAGGAAAATCAAAATGGTAGCATCAAAATACAATATACGTACTATTTTAAAAAAGACCCTTATCCTAGGTATTAAACTTCCCAACCAAAAGGCGAAAAGAGAACCGTTAGACACATCAGGAGTATATGAAATTCCATGTAACGACTGTAACCTGATGTATGTGGGTGAAACCATGCGCCCAATTAAGGTTAGAAGAGGGGAACATAAAACCGCATGCAAGTATGTCCATGTTAATAGATCAGATCTTGCACGCCATACAGTAGAGACAGGACACCCAATTAATTTGGATTGATGCAGAAGTATATCAATTTGTAGCCGTAGCAGATCGACTAAACTGATTAGAGAATCCATCGAAATTAAATCGAGAAATGACATAATGAATGAAACAGCCGTAGAAAAATCACTAGGTCCTATTTGGAATACAGCACTAAATAATGGTAGAAAACGAAGATTGCACGAATCAGAATTAGAATCAGAAACTCGCTCAAGTAAAAGAATAAGAACACTGGACTGATATTAACTTACAAAGGTGGAGAGTGAGTAATTCAATATCGCCTTATTTATTTTTGATTATCTTATTATTTCATCCTTCATTACTTGTTATCTTATTATATCTGTTATCTTAAGTTCTGTTGTTAGTGTTGCACCTTTTAACAAATATTTATGTTTGCATCTTTCTTTATCAGACAATTTTCAACTTCTTTTACGACCCCCCTTTTTATTTTATTTTAACTATCCACCTTAATAGAATACTTTTCCGTTTCTAACTTGATTTTGCTAACTCTAAATTATTTACTTTATTCACAGTATCTTGCACGTCCTCACCAGGATGCCACGCGTAATTACTTCCTTTACACGTAATACAGCAGCAATTATAGCAGAAATCACCTAAAAACATGAACAACAGCAGAGGAAATTACAGGAGCAACACCAACAAGATGGAAAATACAATAACAAAATCTTTGTTAACACCACCGGTCCCTTCTCCAACAACAACAGCGATGCAGACAAGAAGAAGAACAACAACACGAAAATCATATAAAGCGACAAAACCGCTGGCAATTTAACTAACGCCAACAACAACAGCTGCAAGTACACAAACGACTATTATGGAAATTTAAAACTTGACATACGCTGAAATTAATCGAAGTTAAGTGATGAGGTGCTGGTGGCGAATTTGTAGGACTGTTGAGATTTCGGATATGCCAATTCGCTGGATGTTGTTTTGTATACAGTGTGGGTTTCACGCAAATCTAAACAATATTTGGTTCCGCGGACATTCGGTAAAACAAGTCCAACTTTGTTTTAGCTGTAATTAAACTTGATGTTGCGACATTTAGCGGTTTTATACAAATCACGTTTACATCTTGTTTCTGCGTTTATACCATGTTAAGGGGATAAGGCATACGATAACGAGAGTCTCCAAAACTAAATTCATATGTGTTATCTTAGATCGGGAAATTGATATCGTTAGATTATTATTACATGGTAGGTTTTCGTATTGTTATTCAAATTTTCATTGGAAATTTTTAAGCTCTCCTTCGTGAAGCTGATTCATTACCACTGAAGTTCATATGCATTGCATATGGTTAAAGCTAATTTATGTGATATATAATGTTTTTATTTTGAACAACACAAAGTTTACATTATATACGCAATCGTTTGTAAAATGTAATGGCTCTTATTTTAAAATTGTGTATGCGCCCGTCAGAACCGTTAATATTAAGTACAGGTATGCACACTAATTAATAAAAATATTTATTGATACATAATCTTTTTATAAACAAATCTGTATATTTTAATTATTTAATGGATGAACTAATTTATATATTTAGTTGAGAGCCGATTTCGTTAGTGTAGACTGCGTATTCTGTCAAAACGATAATAATACTATACATTCTTTCAACAGTTTTATTAACCTCTCTCTCGGTCTATAACCGATTGCAAGCTGGATGGGATTAGGTAAACTGGGGGCATGTGAGGATTACTGCAGGATTGAAATCAAAATTTTGTTGATCTTTCTATGCGTCCGGAACAGAAATTATTAAAAAATTAAATATAAACATCATGGATTGGCGTGTATGTCAATCCATTAGGTGTGCTTATAGTTATTCAATAAAATGTCACTTTAGTAAAATACACAAGTTTATAGGTGGTTGTGTGCGCGGAGGGGGACAAGGCTAAGTTTTTTGTATACATTTGAGTATTAGAGACTAGGTATGAAGACCGGATATTAGGAAGACAATTAAAAATACATTTGGAATTAAAATAAATATAAATATATCCGTCTTGAATGAGGATACCACATTTGCCACAAGTTGTGTTTTACTCCTGTGCGTATTGTGTCGACCCTGAAGATGAACCTGGAAATTCGGGTTCGAAAATTCGGTGAAAGAACAATGGAAAATCTTGTTCCAACGTCATTTTCAGACAATCAGCTAATTGAAGGCTTAAAGAAGAAGGGACAAGTGAGAACCCATCAACTGAGGCCAAAAATTACATCATCTGAAGATGGAAAATGTTCAAGATTTTACCGACCTATGAGTGCTACCAATTGTCCCACACAAGAAAAATGCGGTCAAATCTAAAAATCTGTATATTGCTTATATAATGATAATTATGTCTGTATTTATATAATTGTACAAACGTTAGGAACAATTTCGGCCTTTTTTGATAATTTAGGTGTTTTCCTCTATAGAACGCCTTGTAGGTGATCTTTAGGTGACAAAAGTAAATTCAACAAACCATTTTATGAAATACTTTTGTACACCTCCAGCGATAAATGCCATTGCTCCGTTTATGGTAGAAATTGTTTACGGTATTAAATCCAAAGAAAGAAATCAACAAGACAGACCTGCAGCCATTGACGTAGACGTCTTGTAAAAATTTCTTAATGAAACGTCAATTGAGAACATTAGAATGCTTTTGGATTAACTAAACGAACGTTTTTACGAGAAAACAACTCCAACATGCCATGTAACTATTTTTACGTATTTGACAACGTCATGTGATAAATGTATTTTCTGTTACATGTTATATTTCAGACATTAAAAACGTGTTTATTCAAATATATAATATATAACTTTCTTTATATACATTGTTAATTATGTTATTCTCTATGTTAATTTTAAATATAATTTACTAATATGCTGTTTCAAGTGGTTTCCATTACTTTTGTCGTGTATTTTCGTGTTTAAAATTATTTTAGAAAGTAAAGAATACTTACAATACATATACATTTTTAATGTTATTGTGATTTCTCGAACTGAATTTCTGTGTTCAAACCACGGTCAAGCATTTCAACTTCTACTTCTTAAATAGTATTTCGAAAAGTTTAACTACCAGAATAGTTAAGGTAGCAATAAACTTATCTACATTCGGTCGTTAGATGCTAAAATTCACCAATTTGTTATAATGCATAGTCATGACCTTTTTACCCCACTGTTACGTGCACTTTCACCAAAACGTCTATTTATTTGAAATCGTCTACGTGCAAGATGTAAAGTAATATAGATCATATTGTAATATTTTCGCAAATAAGATTAAATTTGTGCATCCCCATACTTTATTCCAACTTATTCATTGTGTTCAAAGTCAGTTTATGACTAAAGGACTTTAATGACGGCATAACTTTTAAACACTTAAAAATGATACGATGTTTTACAAATATTTCAATAAAAGAAATATTTTCCAATTGCATCACTAATTGATTCCTAGTTTGGTGATATTGCTTTGCAAGTTTGACTGACTTGATACAGTATCTGGTGCCCCAATATACTTTAAAAATATTTTTTTTGTTGAGAAACAAGTAATCGATTTATAACCTGGCTCATGATATACAGGCATGAGACCCTTAACATAGTCGCATTTTTAAAGCTGGTTTCCTATAGATCAGAGGAGAACATTGGAATGATTTTGGATTAACTGAGCGAAGATTTTTACGAGCAAACATGCCACCATTGACACACCATTTCATTATGTATCTGACATCGTACTATGGCCAATGCATTTTTGGTTAAATGTTACATTTCCGACATTTCACTGGCTAATAATATATGACATCACTTCTATTATGTTTAGGATAGAAATAACAATATTGTTTCCAACAGTTGTCTGATATTTTGCATGTTATTAAATATTCTGAAAGGCAAAGGGTTATATTTCTTAATCTACTATTTACAATGAAAAGTCTTTTTTGGTATTTTGAGTTCATAGTCTGAGAAGATGTTTCGAACCATGGGTAAACATTTCCAGCGGAATCTCATTTAGTTAGCTTTTAGGAAGATGCACTGCCCGACTGCTTATAGCAAAATAAATATTTTTTACGGTTGTTCTTTAGCTGCCAAAGTTCCCAAATATACTATCATGTATAATCATGATTTTTTAAATCTTTCTGTTACCTGCAATAGCGGTAAATATCATTCGTACATTTAAATTCATCCACGTGCAAAAAGTTAATTAGCAGACCTTACTTTATTTTTCTCTCTTATGAGTAAAATTTGCGTTTCTATGCCTTTTTAACAAACATATTCATTGTGCTTAGGTTTAGTTCATGTCCAAGAGATTTATTTAGAATTTAGGTGAAATGGTAGTTTAAGTTTAGTATAGTTAGAAATTAAACAATTTTTGTAACAGTTTTACAAATAAGATATATTTTCCACCGGCCTTACTAATTCATTTTCGATGTGGTAATATTGCTTTATCAGATTCGTTTTCATGATACAGTATTTGGTGCCCAAATATTCTTTAAAAATTTTTGAGCGCAAGATAATTGTTTAGGTACCTGGCCCATGCTTCACGAAACAAGATTTTAACAAAAAGTTACTACGAATAATTCGGCTTCCTGTTACAGAAACATTTTACAGCCGTCGGCTCATTTCATCTTGAATTTGGAAATTATTAAATCAATTGGTAAGTTTCGTTCAACGGCTTTATTTATACTACGTAGTAGATCTCTTTATCATAAACGACGTTTCACTAAATAAGAAAGTGTCATTTTGTGTGTGCTTGTGTATGTCTGCAAGAGAACACTAATCGAAGCTAAAGAAAAATGATCAAATTATTACCGCCTGCGCAACCAATGCTCATTAAATTATATAAATGTTCAATTCAATATCACTTGCTCATGTAATGTTTCGCCTGTTCTATAATGACAGATTGGAGATGGTTATTTAAAATTTTAGGCCTAAAGGGATGTCATGTAGACTCCACATAAGGGAAAGGCTAACCAAGAAACTTTAGCTAGTATATAATTTAAAATTGTGTGTCGTATGCGGCATGGTAGCTACTTGGTTAGAAAACCAGATTCCGAAACAGATGTGCCCAGGTTTGTGCCCTATTCCTGGCAAATTCTAGACAGAATATAAAGAATTCCCAGTAAGGACGAAACCGGTCTAATGGATGAATTGCCTTTTCTAAATTAGACAATGCTTAATTTATACTGCCAAATGTATGCATATATTGGGAATGGTGTTCAAATTAGGATAGCAACTCTGATTAAATAACTGTTATTACAACACTTGCAAATAATGTTCGTTTAATGTCCTAAAAGTCATATAACTTTTTATTAAATATCTGGCAGCATTTTCTGATAAATACATTTTGTGGTTATGAAAATTGGCTTGCCAGGTATTTATGGCATTGCTTCACTTATAATTTAAAATGGGTTTATTCAAATTTATCTTTTACATCGTTCTTTATACATATTGGTACTTATGCTGCTCTTTTAAATTAATTATATATATATATATATATATATATATATATATATATATATATATATATATATATAATAATCCATGACCCGCTGCGTTTCTTGAGACCTTTTCTTAAGATGAATTCACTAATTGATATCTCTCTGCAAGTATAGCACATTATAGTGTTCCCAACGAGGTTATAACTGAAAAAGGTACATGCTTCTCATTCGATCGTTTCAGAAATAACTTGCGGTTCATGGGAACCTATTTAAGACAAACTATCACCCACAGTCTAATCTATGGTAGAGAGAATGCATAGAGAAATTAATACAGTGTTGGCATCCTCGCACATTAACAGTACTCTTTGTATGGCATGAATCTACGCCTGTCGAGTCAGCTCCCAATTTTACTACCCGCCTAGGATAACCCAGAAGTCAAAGCTTCTTGCCTTCGATTCCATGTCAGAAATATATCAGTCCAGCATCCGAGACATTCCCCTTGTCCAGTCCAAGTTGATTGGCAGTTCCACAGCTGCAGGAATGTACATGATCACATTCACGCTGCCATAGTACCATTACAACATTAGTATTGCGGTCTTTACCCGATTTTACCTGGATATCCAAAATATTTCATGATCATGAGATGTGCGACACCCACCCCGGTCCGATATACGACATTCTTCGTGTGTTTTAAACTCCTTATGCCTACAAACTCAACCAAGTAATAACTAACTTTACATTACATATAATTAATCAATTTATTATATAGCATCAGTTGTTCATTTTACATTTGAATATATATATATATATATATATATATATCTTGTCTAGTCAAATGGAACTTCGTTTTTATTTATTCACCAGATTGAACTATCATGAAGTTGATGATAACTTTTCCCTTCATCAACTCCTCCCCCTGCTATTAAATACTATGCTAGTCACAGTTTCATTCAACTCCACATATCCTACCAATGATTTGTTATTTCAATGGTCGGGCCAGTTGGATTTTGATGCCAAACAAATATATATATATATATATATATATATATATATATATATATATATATATATATACATATATATGGAAATCAGTAATTTAGATACTAACCCGAAGTCAATTGCCTCAGGAATAAAATAATAGTAAACAATGCTTTGCGCTTGCAAATATTGTAATAGTGCTAGACATTTCCGATGATCATTCGGATTAAAATGTTTGTACACCTAAACGAATATATAAGACAAGTTTGTACGAATAAAACAAATTCGAGACTCTCAAAATAGGAGGCGAAATGAAGTTATTGATAAACGATATTACTAATAAGCAATTCGATCAAATGCAAGGTAAGAGTATCATGCTAAGAAATAGAGCCGCGCACATAATGTAAATTTTAATGAATGCTCGTAAATGATGTAACCGTTAAGCATTATTTAAAATATCTTACGTACCCAATCCATAAAATTTATCATAGATAAATCTGAATGTAAATAAAATGAAATTGCATAAATGCGGATATTTTTAATGGGAGATGAAATATAAAATTAATACTCGGCCCAGTAAACAGCTAAATTCTACTCGGGGAGAGATATTGTTAAATTTCGAATAGTCATATTCATAATAATGCAAGAAGATGAAAATCAGTAATTTAAATATTCACCCGAATTCAATTGCCTCAGGAATAAACTAATAGTAAACAATGCTTTGCGTTTGCAAATATGGTAATAGTGCTAGACATTTCTGATGATCATTCGGATTAAAATGATTGTACACATAAACGAATATATAAGACAAATTTGTACGAATAAAACAAATGCCCGACTAAAAAATAGGTGGAGCTTGTATAGCATCCCTTTAGCTCTAAAGTTCAAACTAACCATCCCCAATCTGTCATTATAGAAGCGCTACCACGTTACATGGGGAAGTGGTATTAAAATGACTATTTATATATTTTAACGAACATTAGTTGCGCGGGCTGGTGATAACAATTACTTTTAATAAAGGTTGCTACATCTGTCAATATAATATATGTAAATAATTTATCAGGTGTTTATATCAAGATCGCAACTTCGCTTAAAACTAATTGTTATCACCGCCCGCGCAACTAATGTTTGTTTAATTATATATATATGTCCATCTCACAATCGACGACTTCGAAAAGTTCGTTTGACCAATAAATTGCGCCCTAGTCAGCATAGCCGAATGTCACCTCATCTTAGATATTCAAATTGCTCTAACACTTTAGTAGAGTCTCAGTTATTTCAAAGAGCTAATTATTTTCTTGCTTAAACAACTCCATTGCAAATTTATTACGTCAATTTCGACGTACAAGCTCAAGAACAAATGTCCTTAATAACAATATACACATAAAACTTAAATGCCAAAAAAGACGACGGAATCCGCGCCACATACACGAAACATGCCCTCCTTGCCATTTATTTTTGCTCCATGTGGAAGTCAGAAAAGGGACAATTTTGCAATAAATGCGAAGTGGCGAGAGAAGAGCCTGTTTAATAATGCTTCAATGAATTTTGCATTTCTTTTAATAAATCGCATCGCCTACTCGAAACAGACAACGAAACACCAAAACAACCATGTTTTTGAGCTGGTCGTGTTTAAAGTGCCCGATATCCTACATTTCGATATATCTAGAAACTCTTTTAAAAGCTTTTGAAACTGACGGTGAAGTGCTTCATTGACTTGTATGCTATGCTTGGTCTATTTGATTGTTGAAGCCTGTGACTCTTAATTAAATTTTACAGAATAATATGTGATTACTTGTTCCACACGGGAGCCAAAGTGTAAAACAATGGTTCAAGATTTGGTATACGTCACCTATATTTTCTAGGAATATACCGGGTCTTATTTAATTTTGTCAAATACTGGTTAATGATACCGGTCTTATTATCAATCAATGCCGGACGTCGAATATAGCACCTTTTTACGAGAATGACTTTTATCTATTTTGCACCAACTTTGAAGTCCTGAAAGAAATGGTAAAACGATTAATTGAGTCAATTATTAAAAGTGGAAGTTAACAAAAACACTTTTTTCAGACCAGAAACGAAATAAGTCTACCTGAACATCCAATTTAATGGATATGCAGTTTCCCGAATAGCACAAAAGAAAGTTGAAGCGGCATTAACACGCACATTTATTACGAGCGTTATTTAAGGTAAAACACCCGCCTTCACTAGCATTCAAAGCGCATCAGACGTTGATATCGACACATGGGAAGGATACTTTGAATATATATATATATATATATATATATATATATATATATAAGAACTTCTCTAACTAAAAGGTTGTTAGCAATAGGGCACTACAAATGCTTGTGTGTTTTATCCATTAACACATAATTTGTTGTCAGAGCATTGTATAACAAATCATCGATTGTGTATTAGGTTTTGCGCACCTAGTTAAAAATTAGAACAAATATGATCAGAAGAATAAACCAAAGTGAGGATGAACGGTGGGTATAATCTCATGTGCACATTCGCTTCGTTCTTACTAGCGAATCATCAGTAGGGGCCGGTATTACGCCCAATACCCACAGTGTATTTGGGTTATATATTTAATTGCATTATGTCACGATTTTCGTTAAAAGAGATAAGTAATATCGAACAAGGCAAAAAGGTATAGATTTGAGCGGTAACAGATGTTCAGAAGTATTTGTAATTCTCAATTTTAGTTACATTTAGCATATATTTAAACTCATTGCGTTGGGACCATATGCCGATTCGGCAACCCTAGAGTTGCTACTGTTTACAGGCACGGTATATATATTATATTCAGTGGGTTGGCTTTGAAGTTGCATTGTCGAAGACTTTATATTGAGTTAGCTTCACTACTACGGGTGTTTACATTCGCATCGGGGATTGTTCCGTTCAATTTTCCGACTTTCCTCACTCAAATCTATTGTGGTTATAGAGCACAGTACCGACTTCTCATGCTGAGTAGCCACTAAACACGAAACAAATGATCGCATGCACTAATACGTTGAGCCAATACTATCTTTGGTTTCTCCATCTTGTCAAATTTGAATTAATTTCTTACTAGGTGCGCAACACCTAATACATAAAGCTGCGTTTATCACAAAACTTTGCCAGTTAACCAATGATGTTGCGTAATTTGTAGTGAAGGTTTGCGAGATAAAATACTTCTCTTAGTTAATCGGAAAAGTTTCCAAGTCATTTATTTATTAATCGGAAGGATACAGTAGAGCTCTTCGGTGCCTTCAAACGAAAAGATTTGTTGATTTTCTTCGCCCTGATTGATAATATCGGAATAAGATTCCAACATAGAATCAATGGCATCCTCTTCTCGTGGACTATACACAGTTTCGTCAGGAAGGTTTATTGATTTGCTGCTATCATCCGTTGAATCCTGAAATTCTGCCTCACTGCCTGCGTCCTGGCATTTAAAAGGCATCAAATCCTAGATAAATATAAAAAGACAAAACCGTTTGCGATAAGTTGTATAAGTATAGTAACATATATATATATATATATATATATATATATATATATATATATATATATATATATATATATATATATATGGTAAACTAATTGGAACAATTTACCATAAACCAAAATGGTCTGCACAGTATTTACATTACAGCAGTTTTATGCATTTTTCAATATAAATGATCATAAGTTTTTGGCTGCTTTTCAAGCATTGACAGGGTGGTTAGTGAAGATTTCAAAGACAGTGAATTTAATGAAGCAATAAACCATTTAAGGCATATTGACTACCATGAAAAGTTAATTGAATCAATTATTAAAAGAGGAATTAAACAGAAACAGACGTATTGCGGACCAGAAAAGTAAACAGTCTACCTGAATATCCCATTTAAGGAGGATGCAGTTTCCCCAAAGGCACAAAAGAGAGTTGATGCGGTATTAACACGCACAGTTAATGCAGCTAAACTTTGAGCGTTATTTAAGGTAACAACTTTGTCGTTACTTACAATCAAAGAGAAATAGCGTTAGTCAAAACGCAGATCAGGTAATTACAATTATTCCAGGTGCGCATCAAAGCAACTCCTTCAAAATGATAAATTGTCAACACAATTGAATGTCTTATACACAAGTAATTATCTGAATCGTGATGAATACATGTAAATAATTGAGAATATATGATGATATAAAATCAGATTGATTAACAATTTGGTTTACAGTCACTGGTAAATATTGTCACTGATAATTGGTGGATAAAAATTGTGTAAAAACAGTCTTGAAAAAACATCACAAATAATTATTCCACTGTTTGCTAGGTTTTGCATGTTTCAATTATAATAATCCATTGAACTATAGAATTTTGTGAATGGGATTGAGGAACATCTGAGGTCCTGATGCGTGGAATCATGTCTGAACTGATCTTAATAATGTAAACTGAGATTAATGCAAAGAAAGTCAATAAATCCACATAGGCACTATAATCGACCGCATGTTACCTGCGTATTGCGCGCGGGTGTGTATATTTATTAAACAAAACCCTATTAATTACAATTGAAGTTGCAGTTCAAGAAATCTCAATTAAAAATGCTTGAAAATAACAGAGATTGTTTCTAAAATCACAGTTAAGAGAAATATTGTGTAAAAACAGAGTTAGACTATTTGACCTTAAAGAGCACTATATTTGTCAAAATTGAATATCGTTGCATTGTAACGCGGAACCGCGTGTTACAACATTGTTATACGTGTATTCAAAGCAGGTGGTTCATTTTCCTATCTGAGAAACACTAATCATCGTTATATTAAGCATTTGACAGTCTGGTAAGTTCGAAATTAAACTTGCCGTCCCCGACAGTGCACAAGCCTAAACAAATTGCATCTCCCATCTGGCCCTACGATGCAATCCGAGATTGATGGTCTTCTTCGGTGTTTCAAGAAATAAGCAGAACATGCCTTGGTAGCCTTGTGAGCAAGTTATTTAATTGTCCTTCTCAAACGGAGTATTAAATAGCCCCAAGCAGGGTTTTGATTTAAGGAATAATTGAACGAAGATTGGGCAATAACACTTTCTAAACAATGGCCGTCCCAATTGTATATGGAACATTCTCATGTAATTGGGTGGAAGACAATCGAAATCGCTCATCCTACAAGGCATGCGCCAACTCGTATTTCCTACTGATCATGCATAAATATTAATACTAGTTAAATACTGTTTGCGGCGGAGAACTAATATAAATCGAAGACAGCATGAACTGAAAGTTTAATCTCGTGCACATTCGTTTCGTGCTTACTAGCGTCTCCGCAGTAGAAGCCGATGTTACGCCCTTTACCTACTTAATATTTTGGTGAGGAATTTTAAAGAATAGGACACTGCAATCTCCTAGACGAATGTGTAAACCTTCAGTAGTGAGGCTAACATCATATAAAGTCTCGACAATGCGACTTCAACGCTTACTCACGTTATATAATATATGTACCGAGTCTGGAAAGGATACTAACACTATGGCTAGTATGTCAGTACCCGATAGCAACATTATGGTACCGAAAAGGTACATGGTACTAACACTATGTTTGCCGAGTCGGTACATGGTACCAACACGATAGATTTCAATGTTTCACCAAAATTAAGAATTAAATCTATTTATGTACACCCCTACACCAGCAAATCCATACACTCTGGCCTTGATCAAAATTAGTTATCAAATTTCGCGGTAATACTGACATAGTTTAATAAAATATATAACAGTTATATACTATTGTGACGGAGAACTTATACCTATGCAATTGTGTATAAGGCATTACGTATCTAGTAACAAATTAGTTGAAATATGACAAGAAGGATAAACCAAAGACAGCATGAACGGTAAGTATAATCTCGTGGTTATTGGCGATTTATCAGTGGGAGCCGGTATTACGCCCTCTTCGCGAATGTGCATGCTGTCTTTGGTTTATCCTTCTGGTAATATTTGAACTCATTAGTTTACTAACTAAGCGTAATTAAATGCCATTCAGATCGTTACTATCTAATTTCTTAATCACATTTAGGTAAATAAGAGTAAACATAAGGCTTCTAACTTTGCTATACGGCTTTAAGTTTTGATAAAAATTGTCGTAGGGAATAGTATTCAAATTATAGGTATTTGTTTATTTGAGTGCAAATATATCACGTTAGATATTTCAAATGGAGTGCTCGATGAAATCTAAACCAACTAAGCACTAAGCCAAAGGTAGAGTTTCAAAGATTTATTTGCTCAATTTCGTATTAAAATCTAATTTATTATTGTGAATTGTTCACCTAATGAATACACAATGTATTAAAATTCAAAGGTATTCTGGGTTTCGTATACAGAATTTCACTTTTCTGATTACCCCATTCCTCCAAGATTATCTGGCTATTTTGTGATTTCTCTTGGTATATTTGCTGCGTTTCGATTTGTAGTTTATTTTTCTGTTGAGGTATATACGAGTTCGCATATAAGACATGCTACAATGTAAGCAAAATTCAGAATTTTAAATTATAAAGTGTTGGGAGATTTAGATATATAGATGGAGACCGTAAAATGATAAAATGTTTAGAATTATTTATAACATATCCGATATATAAAATACCACATGTTTTATGTCAATCATTTTAATCTGGTATCAATTTTCAAACACAATCTACAACTGCTTGAATCAATATAATGTGCATTGGGATTTTCTGCAATATTTAAAAAAAAATTTCTTTATTAACTGTTATATAAAGTGTTACAAAGTTTTAAGTACATTGCCCATATAATAAGCAAAATCAAATTAGAATGATAAACCAATTTTTTAAATGCGCATCACCAAAATATTGCATGATAATACGTAAGCAGTAATCGAGCAGATGTTCATCCAATCATAATTTCAAGATTGTTGAAATTCATTGTTGACAAATATGGTTTCTCTAGTCGATTCTATCAATGTTTGTCTCCATTTGCCTTATCATTTCGCACTAGCTTAGCAAGCACTATGAAGTAAGAAGATTGGCACATTTGAGTAACATTTAAGAAGTGAAATTTTCGCAATTGTGCGCAAATTAGAAAACCTGTAGTTCCTGTTTGTCTTTGAGCAAATCAAGTGCGTTCTTTTAAAAAAATTTCGCACATTTACTTATTGACGCAATACAAGGATACCAAAATGTACAAATCAGCAATAATGGAGTAAATTAAATAACGACAATAAATTACAAAAATAAGACTCAATCCGAATGATAGTATTTAATGAGCAGAATTGCACGAGATGAATGTTTAAATTTTATCGAGATCAGGAAAAGGGCACAATCTGAAAGATTAATTCAGTCCTCCGATTATGAATGGTTAAACCATGGGCTTTATCAAAACAGCAATAAACCCTTATCGGTCATGTAAGTACAATGATCAAATACATAGGCAAAAATATTACATACCGGTTAGAAAAATATATTTTAAGAGCAAGTGACAGTTTTCATCACATGTTTATAAGAAAAGTATTTACCTCCCAATGGGGCACAGAAGTTGCATTAGGTTCCATATACAGTTGCTCCATTTGTAGATATTGTTGCTGTTGAAGTATAAGGATTTAACACAACAAAAGAAACATAAAGCCAGAATTAGTTAATTTAGACTGTTGGAAAATTTATTCATTTCGAAACCATCAAATATAAAATTAATTTAACTCTAACCAATCGTGTAATAAACTGATCTAAAATGAAACTTAATTTAAATCAAGTTTGTGAGCTTGAAGTAAATACCATTCCCATTGTATTGAACCGGTCGTCTGACAACATAGCAAAAATAACGCCAGTCGCACGCACTGACGCATTTGCACCTTGCATGATCGTCATTAGAATACGACAGGACACTGACATACAAGGATAAAACCGCAGTGAATATATATGAAAACCAAAGTTAGATATGCTGCTCTTACATCAAGTAGTCTCCAATACATTGTACTTGACTGGAAATCTTCGGCTGAACAATCAGCTA